>JACEFZ010021078.1:977500-990000 GCA_014155875.1 Cepaea nemoralis
CTTCTCTTTGACGTTTCTTTGGCTTTTTGGTAGAATGCTGGCCTTTTCTTGCTACAGATAACAGCCCAGACAACACTTTGTGCATTAACCACAAGTGTTATAAATATCCTATGATGTCCCCTATGTCCCCCAATTCGGCTTAAATGAGATACAGCCGGCACGCTGAATAGGTATTAACCTGCTCAATTACCGGGATTCGAACCTGTCACCTCCATATGACACCTCACTGCAGCAACCAGTATACTTCGAGGTATGACCAAATAGACATAGAGCACCTATCATATCCACGTCACCACCTTCACACATACTCTTGATACTCTATCCTTCGACCACCTCCAGTCACACAGCCCGACCACTAATAATCAACATCTTTACTTCATTACGGTTTTTAATTTGAAGCTCTGTGACCCTTGTTTGATGATAGTGTATAGGCCACTAATAGTAAGTTTTTTAAAACTTTGATCACATGGTACTTACTTAACTTTCAGTTTCTGACATTTTAAAATAGTGAAAATTTAAAAAAAATTTTAAAACTTCTTGAAAATTGTTAAAACTGGTGGAAATCTTAAGGTTTTTAAACTTTGAACGCATGGTACTTACTTAACTTTCAGTTTCTGACATTTTGAAACTTTTACAAAAATTTTAAATTTAAAAAAAAATTCTTTTTAATTGTTAAAATTGGTTGACATCTTAAGTTTTTTAAACTTTGAACGCCTGGTACTTACGTAACTTTGAGTTTCTGACATTTTTAAATTTTTAAAATTTTAAATATTTTTTAAAATTGTTAACATTGGTTGAAATCTTAAGTTTTTTAAACTTTTAACACATGATTCTTACTTAACTTTCAGTTTCGAACATTTCGAAACTTTTAAAAAATTTTTAATTTTTTAAAACTTTTAAATTTTTTAAATGTAACCGTAACACAACCGCTGATGATCTGTGACCCTTGTTTAACGATAGACCACTAATAGTCTCTATAGACCATATAACAACCTCCTTAACAACGAAAAACCGGCTTACACCCACTCCACAACCACTTCCCCACCGTGTGGACGAGCACTGTAACCCTAACACAACCGCTCACACGCGCACCCCCCCCCCCCCCGGCATGTAAACCTATGATGATAGTGTATAGGCCACTAATAGTCTCTATAGACCATATAACCGCCTCCTTAACAACGAAAATCTGTCGTACACCCACGTCACATATTGAATTGGGTTCGAACACCGACCACTCGCGCTCCTCCCGATCGCCCCGCCCACACACGCACGCGCACCGATCACCTGCTTTTAAAGGGATGTAATAGTACCAGGAAAAAAACCCAAACGATTCATGAGTTATACCCCTTTGACTCCGCATCTGGAATGCGGAGTCGATTTTCACCGGATTGTGTGACGTCACATAGAGGCTATATAACGAAATATTCCGGATTGAAAGCAGCATTTTGGGGTGGAAAAATCTCGCACTATACTACTTGCAGGCGGAGGCATACCTCAGAGTAGCTGCAGACACAGATCACCCGTTGCATGAGGCGCTGGACGCCGTTAAGAGTCAGCGACTGATATGAGGGAAATCATGGATGGCTCAGGCGGAGGATACGATCAGGCAGGTGTGACCCTGTGAGAACATTAGGAGAGGAGAAAAGTGGGTCAGAGTGCCAGTGGAGCAGTCAGACTTGTGCAGAGTTATAATCACATTGTGCAGGGAGTGGCCAGCAGGGGCCACGGAAGTGGAAATCCAGCAACTAATTCAGGATAATACTCGCTCAGGTGATGTGATATCTACACAGATGGGTCGGTGTTGAGAGGTAGGAGACGTGCCTGGGGGTTCTTAGCAAAAGCTAATGGTCGACGTTTGGTGCTGGAGAGCCTGGCATATGATACCACAACATCTAGCTTAAGAATGGAGGTGGAGGAAGTCAGCGCAGCTTTCCGCTGGATGGAGAATACGATACACATACACATCGTGATTGTAACTGACTCAGAAAGCATGCTGAGTAGGGTGAAGACAGGCAAGCTTCGTGCAGAGTGGCTTGCTTCACTTCGGAAGTCACGGGTGACAAGCATTGTCTGGATCTTTTCTCCGGGGCATGCTGGAGTGCTGGGGAATGAACAGGCGGACAGATTGGCTGGCTCGGCAAAACTTGGTGGAGTATTGATGCATGACAAAGCAGATGTGGTTGCGGCCTTGTGGGAGCATGTGTACACTTTGGAGGAGCAAATGGATCACCAAGCTCTGGTAAGAATGCGACAGCGAGGGGTGACGAGGGGATCTGGCCGACGATCAACGCTCAGAGGAAAGGCGAACCGGACATATAATCAGATTGCTACTGGTACTATTAGTGTTGGAACTCTTCGCTGGCTGCTGAGGATGGGAACGGAGTGCTTATGGGAATGCCCCGAATGCTGTGATGTCGGTTCCTCAATCAATCAATCAATCAAATATATATATATGTATGTCATCGTCTTGCTCATGTCTAGGTATCTGAGCTCGGGTTCACACAGGCAACAATAACTCCGTTCAATACAATATCGAACATTTATTGTAGTTCACTATACAGTGCTTTGGCGCAGTGGGTTAACAATCCCGCGCTGAGTTACATATCACAGAGATTTAACATCATCATACATAGTTATCACAAACATCCTAGCAAACTATCTAGCATATAGTCTATAGATCCCAAATACACATGGGTTTAATCTATTAATCTATTGAGTCCCTCTAAGGCAGGCCCTGTTGCCTCTCTGCTGGTCCGTCTGTCCTCTGACGGTCCACACGTGTCCCAATCCGACACGGGTGGCAACCCTGTCCGAGTTCCTCGTGGACCCCGCAATAGGCGGGCCACATCAGTGTCCACGGGACAGTGGACTCAATGACCAGTCCTTCGAGAAGGCTCTAGATTACTCTGGCCTTCGAGTGACTAACTTCTTTCCCTTGGGCGGGAGTTGTAGCCCTTAGACTAATATCTATAAATGTGAGTCTGTGACAGGATTCCCCCCTCTCCCCCGATCTGATGGGTTGTTATAAGGTAATTAGATCTGATTCTAATTCTGTCACAGAATCATATAAAGTCGGTGTTTGTAGTTTGGTGGACAGTAACCTGGTAGCCTACATACTGGCATCACAACTCATGTATTCTCCCATACACCACTTCTCTGATTTGGTGAAGAGATCACTCTCTCTCCTGTGTCCTTAAAAATGCTTATCTGACCGAAGTTACGTGACGTTTACTAGTTGTGTTTACAACCCGTCCTTCTCATAGTACCCCACTGATACCAAGACAATTAACCTCTATATTAAAGAGGATTAACAAGACCGAAGTCCTGGCTAATTAAGTACACCTTCAAATCTTGATCTGTGTGTGCATTTCAATACATTTTTACTCTCGTATGTTGTATAATGCTAAATATGTAGTTACGTTGTTATTTTATCCCCTCAGACTACATGTGTCCCTGTTGACTTGTTAGTGTGTTGACTAATAAGTTGCTGCTTCTAATAAAGTGACTGTATTTTAAATTGATAGTGTTGAGTTTTAAAGTTTGTGTAAAGTGTGTGCTGAATGTGTGGCTTATTTCCAAGCGTCACGAGTTGGGATAACCTTAATCATGAATTACTCCAATGTGTGCAATACATGATCAGGCATTCCAAGCAGTAGGTGCTTAGATGTAGTATCCTAACTCCTAAACTAAGACTATTAACCTAACTAATAAACATGTATCAACAATTTAGACAAGTAATACAATTTACATGAAAGACGCAGACAAATTAAAATAAATACGTTTTGCGTACAATTTGTCCGCTTAGTATATCGTTCTCTCATTTAATCCATGCACTCTGTCATTTACTCATCTTTCATTCCAAATAGTCTTTGGTTAAAATATATAATTAAAGTTGAGGTAAGCGTTATTGCCCTTAGAAAAAATGGAATAGGCGATCTTTTCCCTTTACGAAAATACGTACTATTTGTACGATGAGTCAAAAATGGGTTATAATTTACACAGAGACAATTGTATAGGAAGGTTCTTTATCCTATTAATAGAATTACCTGTAATGTTATGGTAGAATATGTACAAATTACATGTTAACACATGTTATATACAAAATTCAATGGAAATATAATACATATTTAATAGTAAATTAATTAATTAACTAAGTAACTAAATCCAACGATGATGTGCGCGTTGTCCTCTTGTTGTTAGCGTGTTATGCCATGAATGTTAAAGTTAGTATGGCTGTCTCTTGAGTGTTGTAGTCGACGTAGTTCTGTTTCGGCTGTTTGTAAAGTCTCGTAGCAACAGCAAGTATGGAATGTTCTCAATGTTGCGTATACAGTGTTCTTCTAACTTTCAGAGCGAATTCACAGGTTGAAATCATTACGCTGTTAATGTCTTTCGCTCGGATCGTTCTAGAGCTTGGGCAATTGATAGTATAGCTCTTCACGTATCGTTCATAAAGTATGACTCTTAAAGTTATATGTTCGTGGGTGTCATAAGTAACTTATTTACTGAGGTGTTATTACTATTCACTGGGAGTTCTCTAGCAGGTGTAGAGTTACACTGTTATATGCCACAGACTAAAAGTATCACAGTTTCTAGTATGGCGAATGGTCGATGTGCTAAATGTCATTCTACTGGCGCATTCGTTTGCCGTGATAATAGGTCAGCAATAATGTTGTCAGTTCCTCTGATATGGCGGATTTCGAAGTCGAAATCTTGAAGAAGAAGACACCATCTTTGTACCCGGTTGTTTTTCGGGGCACCTTGCTTAAGAACCAACAAAGGCGAATTGTCAGTGAGTACAACAAAGTGGCTACCTAAGAGGAACTTAGATAACATATCAGAAAAGACTGAAGTAAGTTCTGCCCAATTTGGTATAAATTTAGAATAATAGTTAATAAGACCTAGTAAACTCCTAATTTGTTTCTTTGTGGTAGGCACTTCTAAATTGAGAATCTTCGACACAATTTTATCATCTGTCAACAATTTGCCTTCAGAAATTCTATGGCCAAGGAAGTCTATTTGTATATAACCTATTTCAACCTTGGAAGGTTTGATAGTAAGTCCAAAAAGAGAGACTTGGTTGAAGACTTGTTTGAGGGTAAGTAAGTGAGAAGTCATATTAGAAGAATGGATGCATATATCATCAATATAAGCTTGAACATCTTTAATTCCGTGCAATAGCAATCTAGTTAATCTAACAAATGTGGCTGGCGCGTTCTTGAGACCAAATGGAAGATATAGCCATTCGTACAAACCGAGGGGTGTTGCGAATGCTGTTATATGTCTAGAAGCAGGGTGTAGTGGCACTTGCCAATATCCTTTCGCTAAATCGGTCTTAGAAAATAAGGATGATTGAGCCATATTTAAAATGAGATCTTCACAACTGTTCATTGGCTCTGCATCCGTTGTGGTTCTTGTATTTAATACCCTATAGTCGATGCACAAACGGATTGTCTGGTCCTTCTTTTTCACCAGGACAATCGGTGAAGAATATTGAGACATAGATTTTTGAATTATTCTATTTTTCTCTAAATCTAAAATTACCTTGTCTAAATTTGCTCTGTAATGGAGAGGAATAGAATATGGTCTACATTTGACCGGTGTTAGATCTGTCAGCACAATTGAATGTGTTATCTTGTCAGTGCGTCCAGGTTTGTTAGAAAAGATAGATTTATACTCGTCAAGGAGAGTCAAAATGTCTTGTCGCTGTTGTTGTGTCAAAGTGTCAGAGATTTGTATGTCATTTATACTCCCGTCGTCAGTCATAATCGGTACTGGGATTTCAGTATTGTCTACGTCTGTCTGATTTATCACAGATGCTACTGTTTGTAAATTGTCTTCAATGTCATTGTCGTGGTCGTCGAGATCAATCGTTGTCAATATGTCGTCAAATTGGTTGTCGTTGTCGATATCACAGATTGTCGGTAATGTCCATATGTCCTCGTCGTTTTTGTCGTCGTAAGAGTGTGTCGTTAACGATGCTTCATTTGTCGAGGTGTCATTCAGTTGGGTAATTGTCGTTTCGTTTATGTCATCCGTTCGCTGCGTCTGCTCACTCGTGTCCGTGTCCTGTCTAGCATAGTATGGTTTCAACATATTTACATAGAAGATTTTCAACTTTCCATTCAAAGAAATTTCGTAATCAACTTCCGAAATTCTTCTAATAATTTTAAAAGGTCCCTGCCAAGAGGTTGATAGCAAATCTCTCTTGTCAGGTAGCAGTAGTAGAATATCCTGACCCGGATTTAATACAATTGTTTTTGCACCTCTGTTGGCGTACTGCCTGTACCTAAAACCTTTCTCCTGTAGTGATGTTCTGGCCAGTATACAGGAACGTATGATTTTGTCTCTGGTGTCAGTGACCAAATCATAGGTAGAAATGGGTAGTTGGATATTTACAGGTTGTGATATGATATCTTTGTAAATAGTGAGAGGTCCTCTTGGGTTCGCTCCATACATCAATTCGAAGGGAGAGAACCCTGTGGTTGATTGCGGGACTTCTCTATATGCGAACAGCACCGTTGGGAGAAGTATATCCCAATCGGCTGGATTTTCAGCTGTCACTTTAGATAGCATATGTTTCAGGTCCCCGTTTAGTTTCTCGCAGATACCATTTGCGGCCGGTCGATAGGGACTGGTGAAACATTGCTTGATGCCTAGTAACTTAGTTACTGATTGGGTGGCATTCGATATGAACTGGGTTCCTCTATCAGAAATTATTTTCTCCGGGAAGCCAAAACGGGAGAAAATATTTAATAATATGTCCGTCACATCCTTAGAGGAGACAGATTTTAATGGAAGCATTTCGGGCCATCTCGTACATACATCAATAAGAGTGAAAATATATCTGTTCCCTTTACTTGAAATGTGATTCAGCGGACCTACTAGGTCAACTGCCACGATTTGGAATGGCCTCGAGGCAGTTGTAGTTGGTTGGACTTCTGCCGTAGGGTTTTTCCCCTTTTTCACCAGTTTCTGACATATATCACATGATTTACAAAAGGTTTTAATGTCTTGGCAAAATTTTGGCCAATAAAACTGGGTCAGGACTCTAGCCCTAGATTTTTCGTACCCCATATGACCTCCGAAAGGTGAGTTATGGGCTATCTTTAGTACTTTCTCTCTATGTGCTTGTGGTAACACTACTTGCTGTATCGTGGTCTGATTTGTTGTGTAAAATCTAGTTAATACATTGTTCTGTAACCTAAATGTCCACGAAGCGTTCTTGGTTAATTTTGGTTTAAGTCCTACTAACTTAAAATATGGTGAAAGTGTAGGATCTGCTTTCTGTTCATCTCCAAAATTCGTGTTGGTAGTGTTTGGTGATAGAATTTCTAGTGACTCCTGCAGTTGGTCGGTGTTGGTTTTGTGGGTTGTCTGTCGTGTTATTGCATTTGTGTGTTGTGTGTGTTGTTGCACATCTACAGGCTTGGTACTTGGTAGATCGGTAGCATCCTCAATTCGAGGTTTTAATTTGGTCGTATCACTCACAGATTCGACCGCCCCTGCATTGTACACCTCGGTGAATTCTTTCTGAATTACTTCAGTGGTTGTCTCCCTTGGTCTTTTGGCAGATTGAGACAAGCATGAATGGTGTTTCTCTTTAGCATCGCTGTTTGGGTGGTGGATATCGTTTCTATGCTCCCAATCTCTGATTTCCTTTTCAGAGCACGGTTGTATGTTGGGCAGGTTCCCAAGTATAATATCAGCGACAGGATTTTCAAGGACAGCGCACAATACTCGTCCTGATATGAACGGGGTTCGAATTTCGACAAGAGCAAGGAGGTATTTCTCTATAGTGCCTGAGAATGTGCGACAAGTCACATGTTTGTCTGTGTAGTCTTTAGTGTCTATTAATGTTTTCTTAATCCCACAGAGCGTTGCGCCGGAATCCCGAATTAATGTGCACTTTTTGTTATTTACAAACTCTGTTGAAAAAACTAGCTTGCCTGTAGATGACAAGGCAGCGTTGGCTGTTTCACTCGAAATAGGGATAGTGTGGCCACATAGTAATGTTGTGTCAAGTTGGAACTTTGTACAGGTGTTACACTTACTGTCTGTAATGGTGTCAATAATTTGCACAGCATTTCCTAGTTCACTTACACTTTCGTTTTGATTGTCACAATCATTCAGTGATTCAATCTCTTCGTCTGATGACGTTTCCACTAGTGCAGCATTGGCCTGTTTTAATATCTTTCGGCCCTCACAAAAGCGACTATAGTGCCCAAAGCTACTGCAAAAAAAAAAACATTTGACCGCTCTCTGGTAAGCATTGCGTTTATTCTTCTGCTTCTCAACCATCATTTTGAGGTGGTGAGGATAGTTCGGCGATTTATCGCATATCGCGTATGGGTCGTGATTCAAACTACAGTATTGGCATTTAACTGGTTTACTGACATTTGAGCGCGGTTTAAATTTACTTTCCCGGACGAGCCCCCAAAAAGCCTGTCATCGTCTTGCTCATGTCTAGGTATCTGAGCTCGGGTTCACACAGGCAACAATACAATATCGAACATTTATTGTAGTTCACTATACAGTGCTTTGGCGCAGTGGGTTAACAATCCCGCGCTGAGTTACATATCACAGAGATTTAACATCATCATACATAGTTATCACAAACATCCTAGCAAACTATCTAGCATATAGTCTATAGATCCCAAATACACATGGGTTTAATCTATTAATCTATTGAGTCCCTCTAAGGCAGGCCCTGTTGCCTCTCTGCTGGTCCGTCTGTCCTCTGACGGACCACACGTGTCCCAATCCGACACGGGTGGCAACCCTGTCCGAGTTCCTCGTGGACCCCGCAATAGGCGGGCCACATCAGTGTCCACGGGACAGTGGACTCAATGACCAGTCCTTCGAGAAGGCTCTAGATTACTCTGGCCTTCGAGTGACTAACTTCTTTCCCTTGGGCGGGAGTTGTAGCCCTTAGACTAATATCTATAAATGTGAGTCTGTGACAATATATATATATATATATATATATATATATATATTAGTCGAAGGAATTGGTTCAGAGAGTAAATAGGTTACACTTAATTATTATTTATTAAACTTTATCTCGCACCTAGTCCAATGTCGCCCACTTTACAAAGATCAAAGTGGGGGGGGGGGGGGGGGGGCGGCATTCTCCAGCCCTAATATCGTTCTTGTTTATAGTGAAAGTAATCTTAAGCCTAGCTAGGAAATCTTCTTGATAATTAATTATTTTCTAGTGAAGATAGATAGCCGGTCTCCTTGGCCTAAAGGTTTACATTCTTTCTCCGTAATCCCGTATATTCTCGTGAGTAACGTAACTTGCGAGAGAATCGGTAGCGGTTCTAGCCACATAGGTAACTTACGTGATATGTGAGCCGGTCACTCAGAAAGCTACTAATCATAATCTTGCCTAGTACATCAACAGCTGCTGAAAAATGCTGATGTTGACTGCAACGCAAAAAAAAAAAAAAATTAAGATAAAGAAGATGATTGCTAGACTTACAAGTCATAACCATGGAAGATAACGTGTGGTGTTTCTTAGATTTAATGGTTCAATCATGTATATCCTGATGTCGTCATCGTGAAGTGTGATTTGGTTTCTTCTTCTGTGTTCATCCAGAGCGTTTTTTCAGATGTGATTGCGGTGTGTCGGATTAGGCACACTTGGGCCGAAACCCTTAGGCCAACACATCCGACTTTAGCGTGCATTTTTGACCAGGTTAGCATTCCTGGACCTGATTTGATTTCATTCCATTTAATTCATCTTTTAATATATGATATTGATTCATAATTGAGGAAAACGACTTGTGTTGTTTCAAATATTTAATGGTTCAATCATGTATATCGTGACGTCCTAGTTGTGGTGTGCGATTTGATTTAATTCCATTTATTTCATTCAATAATATATGAATCAACGACTGGCAAGAGAAGGTCCACCAGAGAGACGAATGGAGACGGATTGTATTTGCAGCAAAGAACCTCAATGGCTCGGAAAGCTGAAGAAGAAGAAGAAGAATATGTTATGTTAATTCATTGTGTTCGGGTGTTTCCATGATTAATCATGACGTAGAGTATATATGTTTCTAGGACGGTAGTCATCGAAGTAGAGTGTCTGAGTGGTTATACACATACGATTTAACTACAAGAAGAAGAAATAATAGAATATCATTTGTGTGCTGTTTTTCATTAGATCAGTGTGCTGTTGTAGATGGAATAAAATATGCAAAGACATATAGCACATGCTATGTTAAGTTTTCTATATGAGACGTGTAGGCCATGTATGAATAGGACAGAGACACAAGTTAGATTCATAAACCTGTCTTGAAGGATTATTCACCCCTTGTCACTGACATTCACAGAGCCTATACCCTGATCAACAGTAACTGTAGTCACGTGCTTCTGTGGAAGCAGAAGATGATTCCACAGGATCAACACGACCTGGAATTCCAAAATTACTTGCAGAAACAAGTCTACCACAATGGGTTAAAACTAATCAGGCTCAAACAGAAGATGCTTCCACAGGATCAATCTATCAATCAGCTGACGTCTCCACAATGAAGATTGGCTGCAATCGATCTCCAACACTGTCTGTCTCTTGCCTTGACTGTACATTCTGTCAGACTGATTTTCGTCCCCCTCTTGGTGCTATCTTCACACTTGTTCCATAAGATCAGCACGAGCTGAAACTCCAAAAGAAGTCTAACACAATGAGTTACGCAAACTGATCGGGCAGAATTGACTCTAGAAGTAGCAGTTGAGGTTCAAACAGAAGATACGTCCACAGGATAAATCACTCAATCAATCGGGTTCCGTCTCCACAATGAAGGTTGGCTGCAATGGATCTCCAAGACTGTCTGTCTCTTGCCTTGACTGTACATTCTGTTGCACTGAAGTTCGTTTATCTCCTGATACTATCTTTACACTTAGTCCACAGGATCAGCACGAGCTGAAGCTCCAAAAGAACTAACACGATGTTCATTAATTCAGTAGCATGTTCTTTGCAGAAGCTTGCTCCCATAACAACCTTCCGGTAAACCTCTCGATCATAATCAAGATTTCCCGCGTTCGATACACCCATCTGGAGATCATCCGCCACATCCTGCACACATCTTCTCTTTGACCTTCCTCTTCCTCTCTTCCCAGGCATATACCTCTCCATTATTGTTCTCTCCAAACTTTTGTGACGTTTCAAGTGACCAAAATATTTCAATTTTCTTTGTTTTATCGTCTTAAATAGCCAATCTTCTTCAATATTCAGGTCTTGAAGTATGGATGCATTTGTTCTTTTCTTTACTCAAGAAATTCTTAAAACTCGTCTATAATATTTATATTCAACGGCATCAATGCACTGTTCAGCTTGTTTAGTAAGTGCCCAGGTATCACAGGCGTATGTTGTAATGGGAAAGATTCATGCTCATAAACATCTAATTTTTGTAGTTATATCTGTCTCATTCCATAATTTATTCAATTGTTTTAGTCTTTGAGATAGTCGTCGTTTAATTTCTTTCATAGTCTCACCGTTGTTGGTAATCTATGACCCAAGATTTTCAAAAGTTTCCACCACCTTCAATTTGTCCTCGTTAACATATATCCCATATCGTTTTTATTAGATTGGATAGATAGCCCTCATTAACCTCCTTTGTGCATTTCTGTGTTATTGTATATTTGTAGCTATATATCAACATTATATATGATATACGTTGCTTGGTGTGTGTGTGTATGTATGTATGTATTAGTTAGTTAGTTAGTCGACAGATCATCCTCATTGCACATCGAACCATTCAGTTCATAAGTGCTCGGATCCCCTCCTCAGCAAATCCCGCAGCGTGTAGCGGCTAACGACAACAGTTCTGTGTTGGTTTATCAGTCTTCTTTGGCTTCCTGCGTAGTGTTCTTGTTTGGCCACCCCTCTTTTAATTTGCTGTTCTCGCAGTCTGGCCATGGTTGTAGATTCAGTTATCACTTGGTTCTCGCAAAAGTCTTACTTCTCGTAGAGCATTCAGAATGTCAGCCTGGTCCATGGCGCGTCCGCCCTCCACAGTAGCGTTACCTGCGAGCTTGACAGCCCGTTCATTCTCTTGTACTCCCGCATGCCCTGGCACGAAGATGAAACTAATCTTTGCCAGTCGAGACCGCTCCAGAGACAGCAACCATTCTCTTCGGATCCCCCCATCTCTATCCTCTTGAGCATGTTCATTGAGTCGCTAAGGAAACATGCACTAGTAAATGTCTGTGTCTCGAGCCATGTTATTGCTTTACTTACTGCCATGACTTCCATAGTCAGGCTACTTGTGGTCTCAGCAAAAAGCACCAGAGTCCTCCTTCACAATTCTCCCTCCGGCCTGAGCCGTAAAGGCCCATGAGCTTCTCACATGTCGGATGACCGACCCATCTGTGTAAATAACAGCATCACCGTCTAGCGAATTCTCGAAAATCAACGCTTGTACTTCCGCCTCCACAGCTGCCGGGGTTTCTTGTCTACATTTTCTGTCTAGTTGTATGCAAACTGAAAAGGATGT
>JACEFZ010021078.1:995000-1002500 GCA_014155875.1 Cepaea nemoralis
TTGTAGTGACAAGCCTTCATAAAAAACCAAAACACAATCATTACAGAGACGCCATACTAACGTCAGAGTGACTGTACTAATGTACAATAGACAGAATGAGCTGGGAAAATGTGTACCAATGATCTCAGAATGTGAACCACCAGACCAGCTGTGATTGCTGCTGGGGATCACCTTATATTATATAGCCAGGAGTGTTAGGCTGTGTGGAGGTAGGCGGTGAAATTAAGCCAGTGAACACATCAGGTGTCAAGTTATTGGGAGCATAATTATTTGTATAATTAAAAAAAAGTAAGGCGGAGAAGGACCGGGAAGGTGGTGATAGTGATGGACCATGAATGACTCTAAAGAGGCGTATCTCATCAAATGCCTCCACGACACACGAGTCTGCATCAGTGTTGGTTCTTCCATACTACTACTGGTAACATTAGACATCGGAATTATGCGCATGAAAGTTACCATTTATACAAACCTTAATCGTTGGGTGTTGTATTTCCTCTGTTGAACCAGATGAGCATCTTCGGAAACCGGCAGTGGGATATGTTTCATTCCACAAAACATTAATTTTCTTGAGAGACTCAGAGGCTGGACCATGACTACTAGGTAGAAGGTCAATATTTTCATCTGAAGACACATCATTAAGCAAATCAAAGGGTGTCTCTTGCAGGGCTACTGCTGCCTGACTGCCAGAAGTAGGTTTCTGGCAGAACAAAATGGATGTAGGAGAAAGAAGAGACAGGATTTTCTTTCGTTGGCCAAGGTTGTAATCCATGTTTCGTTTCTTCTCTTTGACGTTTCTTTGGCTTTTTGGAAGAAGGCTGGCCTTTTCTTGCTACAGATAACAGCCCAGACAACACTTTGTGCATTAACCACAAGTGTTATAAATATCCTATGATGTCCCCTATGTCCCCCAATTCGGCTTAAATGAGATACAGCCGGCACGCTGAATAGGTATTAACCTGCTCAATTACCGGGATTCGAACCTGTCACCTCCATATGACACCTCACTGCAGCAACCAGTGTACTTAGAGGTATGACCAAATAGACATAGAGCACCTATCATATCCACGTCACCACCTTCACACATACTCTTGATACTCTATCCTTCGACCACCTCCAGTCACACAGCCCGACCACTAATAATCAAGATCTTTACTTCATTACGGTTTTTAATTTGAAGCTCTGTGACCCTTGTTTGATGATAGTGTATAGGCCACTAATAGTAAGTTTTTTAAAACTTTGATCACATGGTACTTACTTAACTTTCAGTTTCTGACATTTTAAAACTGTGAAAAATTTTTAAAATTTTAACAACTTCTTTAAAATTGTTAAAATTGGTGGAAATCTTAAGGTTTTTAAACTTTGAACGCATGTTACTTACTTAACTTTCAGTTTCTGACATTTTGAAACTTTTAAAAAAATTTTAAATTTAAAAAAAATTTTTTAATTGTTAAAATTGGTTGACATCTTAAGTTTTTTAAACTTTGAACGCCTGGTACTTACGTAACTTTGAGTTTCTGACATTTTTAAATTTTTAAAAATTTTAAATATGTTTTAAAATTGTTAAAATTGGTTGAAATCTTAAGTTTTTTAAAACTTTTAACACTTGATTCTTACTTAACTTTCAGTTTCGAACAGTTCAAAACTTTTTAAAAATTTTTTTATTTTTTAAATTTTTAAATTTTTTAAATGTAACCGTAACACAACCGCTGAAGATCTGTGACCCTTGTTTGACGATAGACCACTAATAGTCTCTATAGACCATATAACAACCTCCTTAACAACGAAAAACCGGCTTACACCCACTCCACAACCACTTCCCCACCGTGTGGACGAGCACTGTAACCCTAACACAACCGCTCACACGCGCACCCCCCCCCCCCCCCCCGGCATGTAAACCTATGATGATAGTGTATAGGCCACTAATAGTCTCTATAGACCATATAACCGCCTCCTTAACAACAAAAATCTGTCTTACACCCACGTCACATATTGAATTGGGTTCGAACACCGACCACTCGCGCTCCTCCCGATCGCCCCGCCCACACACGCACGCGCACCGATCACCGGCTTTTAAAGGGATGTAATAGTACTAGAAAAAAAACCCGAACGATTCATGAGTTATACCCCTTTGACTCCGCATCTGGAATGCGGAGTCGATTTTCACCGGATTGTGTGACGTCACATAGAGGCTATATAAAGAAATATTCCGGATTGAAAGCCGCATTTTGGGGTGGATAAATCTCGCACTATACTACTTGCAGGCGAAGGCATACCTCAGAGTAGCTGCAGACACAGATCACCCGTTGCATGAGGCGCTGGACGCCGTTAAGAGTCAGCGACTGATATGAGGGAAATCATGGATGGCTCAGGCGGAGGATACGATCAGGCAGGTGTGCCCCTGTGAGAACATTAGGAGAGGAGAAAAGAGGGTCAGAGTGCCAGTGGAGCAGTCAGACTTGTGCAGAGTTATAATCGCATTGTGCAGGGAGTGGCCAGCAGGGGCCACGGAAGTGGAAATCCAGCAACTAATTCAGGATAATACTCGCTCAGGTGATGTGATATCTACACAGATGGGTCGGTGTTGAGAGGTAGGAGACGTGCCTGGGGGTTCTTAGCAAAAGCTAATGGTCGACGTTTGGTGCTGGAGAGCCTGGCATATGATACCACAACATCTAGCTTAAGAATGGAGGTGGAGGAAGTCAGCGCAGCTTTCCGCTGGATGGAGAATACGATACACATACACATCGTGATTGTAACTGACTCAGAAAGCATGCTGAGTAGGGTGAAGACAGGCAAGCTTCGTGCAGAGTGGCTTGCTTCACTTCGGAAGTCACGGGTGACAAGCATTGTCTGGATCTTTTCTCCGGGGCATGCTGGAGTGCTGGGGAATGAACAGGCGGACAGATTGGCTGGCTCGGCAAAACTTGGTGGAGTATTGATGCATGACAAAGCAGATGTGGTTGCGGCCTTGTGGGAGCATGTGTACACCTTGGAGGAGCAAATGGATCACCAAGCTCTGGTAAGAATGCGACAGCGAGGGGTGACGAGGGGATCTGGCCGACGATCAACGCTCAGAGGAAAGGCGAGACGGACATATAATCAGATTGCTACTGGTACTATTAGTGTTGGAACTCTTCGCTGGCTGCTGAGGATGGGAACGGAGTGCTTATGGGAATGCCCCGAATGCTGTGATGTCGGTTCCTAAATCAATCAATCAATCAATCATATATATATATATATATATATATATATATATATATATATATATATATATATATATATATATATATATATTAGTCGAAGGAATTGGTTCAGAGAGTAAATAGGTTACACTTAATTATTATTTATTAAACTTTATCTCGCACCTAGACCAATGTCGCCCACTTTACAAAGATCAAAGTGGGGGGGGGGGGGGGGGGGGGCATTCTCCAGGCCTAATATCGTTCTTGTTTATAGTGAAAGTAATCTTAAGCCTAGCTAGGAAATCTTCTTGATAATTAATTATTTTCTAGTGAAGATAGATAGCCGGTCTCCTTGGCCTAAAGGTTTACATTCTTTCTCCATAATCCCGTATATTCTCGTGAGTAACGTAACTTGCGAGAGAATCGGTAGCGGTTCTAGCCACATAGGTAACTCACGTGATATGTGAGCCGGTCACTCAGAAAGCTACTAATCATAATCTTGCCTAGTACATCAACAGCTGCTGAAAAATGCTGATGTTGACTGCAACGCAAAAAAAAAAAAAAAATTAAGATAAAGAAGATGATTGCTAGACTTACAAGTCATAACTATGGAAGATAACGTGTGGTGTTTCTTAGATTTAATGGTTCAATCATGTATATCCTGATGTCGTCATCGTGAAGTGTGATTTGGTTTCTTCTTCTGTGTTCATCCAGAGCGTTTTTTCAGATGTGATTGCGGTGTGTCGGATTAGGCACACTTGGGTCGAAACCCTTAGGCCAACACATCCGACTTTAGCGTACATTTTTGACCAGGTTAGCATTCCTGGACCTGATTTGATTTCATTCCATTTAATTCATCTTTTAATATATGATATTGATTCATAATTGAGGAAAACGACTTGTGTTGTTTCATATATTTAATGGTTCAATCATGTATATTGTGACGTCCTAGTTGTGGTGTGCGATTTGATTTAATTCCATTTATTTCATTCAATAATATATGAATCAACGACTGGCAAGAGAAGGTCCACCAGAGAGACGAATGGAGACGGATTGTATTTGCAGCAAAGAACCTCAATGGCTCGGAAAGCTGAAGAAGAAGAAGAAGAATATGTTATGTTAATTCATTGTGTTCGGGTGTTTCCATGATTAATCATGACGTAGAGTATATATGTTTCTAGGACGGTAGTCATCGAAGTAGAGTGTCTGAGTGGTTACACACATACGATTTAACTACAAGAAGAAGAAATAATAGAATATCATTTGTGTGCTGTTTTTCATTAGATCAGTGTGCTGTTGTAGATGGAATAAAATATGCAAAGACATATAGCACATGCTATGTTAAGTTTTCTATATGAGACGTGTAGGCCATGTATGAATAGGACAGAGACACAAGTTAGATTCATAAACCTGTCTTGAAGGATTATTCACCCCTTGTCACTGACATTCACAGAGCCTATACCCTGATCAACAGTAACTGTAGTCACGTGCTTCTGTGGAAGCAGGAGATGATTCCACAGGATCAACACGACCTGGAATTCCAAAATTACTTGCAGAAACAAGTCTACCACAATGGGTTAAAACTAATCAGGCTCAAACAGAAGATGCTTCCACAGGATCAATCAATCAATCAGCTGACGTCTCCACAATGAAGATTGGCTGCAATCGATCTCCAACACTGTCTGTCTCTTGCCTTGACTGTACATTCTGTCAGACTGATTTTCGTCCCCCTCTTGGTGCTATCTTCACACTTGTTCCATAAGATCAGCACGAGCTGAAACTCCAAAAGAAGTCTAACACAATGAGTTACGCAAACTGATCGGGCAGAATTGACTCTAGAAGTAGCAGTTGAGGTTCAAACAGAAGATACGTCCACAGGATAAATCACTCAATCAATCGGGTTCCGTCTCCACAATGAAGGTTGGCTGCAATGGATCTCCAAGACTGTCTGTCTCTTGTCTTGACTGTACATTCTGTTGGACTGAAGTTCGTTTATCTCCTGATACTATCTTTACACTTAGTCCACAGGATCAACACGAGCTGAAGCTCCAAAAGAACTAACACGATGTTCATTAATTCAGTAGCATGTTCTTTGCAGAAGCTTGCTCCCATAACAACCTTCTGGTAAACCTCTCGATCATAATCAAGATTTCCCGCGTTCGATACACCCATCTGGAGATCATCCGCCACATCCTGCACACATCTTCTCTTTGACCTTCCTCTTCCTCTCTTCCCAGGCATATACCTCTCCATTATTGTTCTCTCCAAACTTTTGTGACGTTTCAAGTGACCAAAATATTTCAATTTTCTTTGTTTTATCGTCTTAAATAGCCAATCTTCTTCAATATTCAGGTCTTGAAGTATGGATGCATTTGTTCTTTTCTTTACTCAAGAAATTCTTAAAACTCGTCTATAATATTTATATTCAACGGCATCAATGCGCTGTTCAGCTTGTTTAGTAAGTGCCCAGGTATCACAGGCGTATGTTGTAATGGGAAAGATTCATGCTCATAAACATCTAATTTTTGTAGTTATATCTGTCTCATTCCATAATTTATTCAATTGTTTTAGTCTTTGAGATAGTCGTCGTTTAATTTCTTTCATAGTCTCACCGTTGTTGGTAATCTATGACCCAAGATTTTCAAAAGTTTCCACCACCTTCAATTTGTCCTCGTTAACATATATCCCATATCGTTTTTATTAGATTGGATAGATAGCCCTCATTAACCTCCTTTGTGCATTTCTGTGTTAATGTATATTTGTAGCTATATATCAACATTATACATGATATACGTTGCTTGGTGTGTGTGTGTATGTATGTATGTATTAGTTAGTTAGTTAGTCGACAGATCATCCTCATTGCACATCGAACCATTCAGTCCATAAGTGCTCGGATCCCCTCCTCAGCAAATCCCGCAGCGTGTAGCGGCTAACGACAACAGTTCTGTGTTGGTTTATCAGTCTTCTTTGGCTTCCTGCGTAGTGTTCTTGTTTGGCCACCCCTCTTTTAATTTGCTGTTCTCGCAGTCTGGCCATGGTTGTAGATTCACAGTTATCACTTGGTTCTCGCAAAAGTCTTACTTCTCGTAGAGCATTCAGAATGTCAGCCTGGTCCATGGCGCGTCCGCCCTCCACAGTAGCGTTACCTGCGAGCTTGACAGCCCGCTCATTCTCTTGTACTCCCGCATGCCCTGGCACGAAGATGAAACTAATCTTTGCCAGCCGAGACCGCTCCAGAGACAGCAACCATTCTCTTCGGATCCCCCCATCTCTATCCTCTTGAGCATGTTCATTGAGTCGCTAAGGAAACATGCACTAGTGAATGTCTGTGTCTCGAGCCATGTTATTGCTTTACTTACTGCCATGACTTCCATAGTCAGGCTACTTGTGGTCTCAGCAAAAAGCACCAGAGCCCTCCTTCACAATTCTCCCTCCGGCCTGAGCCGTAAAGGCCCATGAGCTTCTCACATGTCGGATGACCGACCCATCTGTGTAAATAACAGCATCACCGTCTAGCGAATTCTCGAAAATCAACGCCTGTACTTCCGCCTCCACAGCTGCCGGGGTTTCTTGTCTACATTTTCTGTCTAGTTGGATGCAAACTGAAAAGGATGTGCAGAAATCTGTTGGCATGTGTACCCATTCCTCGCCATGTTTTAAGTCCTCAAGTGAACACACCTATTTGAAGAATGTCCTCGGCTTGACCCATCCACGACCGTCCTCTTTTTAACCTGCTGCCCTTCACCTTCATAATGTCACTATGCAGTGGATGTTGTGTGTTTGCGTTAAGTTAATTGCCAGGAAAATATCAAGCCAGCTAGAGAGGCAAGGTGTTTCCCCACCTACCCTGGGTGGATACCGTCCAAAAAGAGAAACCTGGACCAATGCAGCAGTTTTTGCCCATGATGTCTATGAAGGTTTCCACTCAGGCATTGAACCTTTGCTGCAGCGATTGATCTTGAGGATGCGTACAATAGAGTACCATTGGATATTTTAATGCTTCAGCTTCTTGAACTCAAAATAAGTCCATTCCTCCTTAGTTGGATCGCTGCAGCCCTCTTCCAAAGGAAATCAGTTTTTAGATGTTGCAGTTGGACATCGGAACCAACAACAATATATCCTGGCCTACCACAGGGATCACCATTATCTCCGGTACTGTTCAACGCCTACACTGTGAGAATCATCAGCGAACAGATCACTGGACTGGGGAGGACACTGTCATATGCCGACGATGTTTTAGTGTATCGCCAGGGTTAGAATAGAGATCAAGTTGCCGTGGAACTACAAACCGAACTCAATCGCATAAGTACTTGGTGTG
>JACEFZ010021078.1:1007500-1121408 GCA_014155875.1 Cepaea nemoralis
ACTGTCCACCTTCTTTGGCCACGACTTGAGAGAGAAAAACCATATCGTGACAATAATTACGATATGCATGAAATGAACTGTGACACAGTTGTGGAAATCCTATGAAAACAGGCTGTATAGGACCGCTTTGCAAAGTAAAAAATTATGGAACACAGAAAAAATGTTGTAGTGACAAGCCTTCATAAAACAAAACACAATCATTACAGAGATGCCATACTAACGTCAGAGTGACTGTACTAATGTACAATAGACAGAACGAGCTGGGAAAATGTGTACCAATGATCTCAGAATGTGAACCACCAGACCAGCCGTGAATGCTGCTGGGGATCACCTTATATTATATAGCCAGGAGTGTTAGGCTGTGTGGAGGTAGGCGGTGAAAACAAGCCAGTGAACACGTCAGGTGTCAAGTTATTGGGAGCATAATTATTTGTATAATAAAAAAAGTAAGGCAGAGAAGGACCGGGAAGGTGGTGATAGTGATGGACCATGAATGACTCTAAAGAGGCGTATCTCAACAAATGTCCCCACGACACACGAGTCTGCATTAGTGTTGGTTGGTCCATACTACTACTGGTAACATCGGAATTATGCGCATGAAAGTTACCATTTATACAAACCTTAATCGTTGGGTGTTGTATTTCCTCTGTTGAACCAGATGAGCATCTTCGGAAACCGGCAGTGGGATATGTTTCATTCCACAAAACATTAATTTTCTTGAGAGACTCAGAGGCTGGACCATGACTTCTAGGTAGAAGGTCAATATTTTCATCTGAAGAAACATCATTAAGCAAATCAAAGGGTGTCTCTTGCAGGTCTACTGCTGCCTGACTGCCAGAAGTAGGTTTCTGGCAGAACAAAATGGCTGTAGGAGAAAGAGGAGGACAGAATTTCTTTCGTTGGCCAGGGTTGTAATCCATATTTTCGTTTCTTCTCTTTGACGTTTCTTTGGCTTTTTGGAAGAAGGCTGGCCTTTTCTTGCTACAGATAACAGCCCAGACGACACTTTGTGTATTAACCACAAGTGTTATAAATATCCTATGATGTCCCCTATGTCCCCTAATTCGGCTTAAATGAGATACAGCCGGCACGCTGAATAGGTATTTAACCTGGTCAATTACCGGGATTCGAACCTGTCACCTCCATATGACACCTCACTGCAGCAACCAGTGTACTTCGAGGTATGACCAAATATACATAGAGCACTTATCATATCTACGTCACCACCTTTACACATACTCTTGATACTCTATCCTTCGACCACATCCAGTCACACAGCCCGACCACTAATAATCAACATCGTTACTTCATTACGGTTTTTAATTTGAAGCTCTGTGACCCTTGTTTGATGATAGTGTATAGGCCACTAATAGTAAGTGTTTTTAAACGTTGAACACATGGTACTTACTTAACTTTCAGTTTCTGACATTTTGAAACTTTAAAAAAAAATGTGTTTTTTTTTTTAATTTTTAAAGTTTTTTAAAAATTGTTAAAATTGGTTGAAATCTTAAGATATTTAAACTTGGTACTTACTTAACTTTCAGTTTCTGACATTTTGAAACTTTAAAAAATTGTTAAATGTTTTAAAACTTTTTAAAAATTGTTAAAATTGGTTGAAATCTTAATGTTTTTAAACTTTGAACGCCTGGTACTTACTTAACTTTCAGTTTCTGACATTTTTTAAATTTTAAATTTTTTTTAAAAATTGTTAAAATTAGTTGAAATCTTAAGTTTGTTAAACTTTTAACACATGATTCTTACTTAACTTTCAGTTTCGAACATTTGGAAACTTAAAAAAAAATTTTTTTTTTAAACTTAAATTTTTTTTAAATGTAACCCTAACACAACCGCTGATGATCTGTGACCCTTGTTTGACGATAGACCACTAATAGTCTCTATAGACCATATAACAACCTCCTTAACAACGAAAAACCGGCTTACACCCACTCCACAACCACTTCCCCACCGTGTGGACGAGCACTGTAATCCTAACACAACCGCTCACACGTGCACGCGCCCCCGGCATGTAACCCTATGATGATAGTGTATAGGCCACTAATAGTCTCTATAGACCATATAACCGCCTCCTTAACAACGAAAATCTGTCTTACACCCACGTCACATATTGAATTGGGTTCGAACACCAACCGCTCGCGCTCCTCCCGATCACCGTCCACACACGCACGCGCACCGATCACAGGCTTTTAAAGGGATGTAATAGTACCAGGAAAAAAACCCTGAATGATTCATGAGTTATACCCCCTTTGACTCCGCATCTGGAATGCGGAGTCGATTTTCACCGGATTGTGTGACGTCACATAGAGGCTATGTAAAGAAATATTCCGGATTGAAAGCCGCATTTTGGGGTGGATAAACCTCGCACTATACTACTCCTGCTTCACCTTGAGCCTACCTGCAACAGACGGCAAAACAAGGATGTAACGCATACACACAACTGGGGTGTCTCTGGTGCATCCCAGAATGACCGGCATCGCTTCGTTCTGTATGCGCTCTAATTTCACCAGCTGACTCTTTGAGACAGTGAGCAGTCCTAGTCCATAATCAATCACTGAGAGGATCAAGTGCGGGTATAGTGTGAAAATCATTCTCTGCTCTGTGTCCATTGCAGCCATAGTTTTAAGTGTATTGAGTCCTTTTTGAGACCTTGTCACAACCGTCCCCACATGGTCCTTGAAGTACAGGCTCCTGTCAAATGTGATTCCCATATACTTCAGTTTTTTCTCTCTGTTGACGCTTCTGCCATCTATCGTGAGGCTTGGGACATCAGCTCTTACAATCCTGTTGTCCAGAGAGCACCACAAAACAGCTGCCTTTTCTGGGTGGATGACAGCACTCATTTCAGTGCACCAGTCAATCACATTGTCTACTGTTGCCTGTAGCTCCTGGGCTGTTTGCACCCTATCTCTCCCCTGCCTACATGAAAGAATATCATCTGCAAATGTTAGTATCCTTCCAACCCCTGGTGCTTCTAGGTTTGCAATCCTGCTCGTATACACATTAAAGAGCACCGGTGAGATTGCTGATCCCTGTTGCAGTCCCGGGGTTAAAATATGAGGCTCTGAGGTCCATGCACCCAGACGGAGAGCACCCCGACGAGAATGTAGGACGGCTGCTATCCAGTTCACCAACCAGTGATTGACCCCCTTCTCCATCAGTGCGGTCATCAAAATATCATATCGAACTCTATTGTATGCATCCTCGAGATCAAGCGCTGCCGCCATCGTTTCCTGTCTACTCTGGAACCCCTCAAAGGCAAAAGTGGCTGCATTTGACCAGGTATCTTTTCCTGGCTTGTAGCTCCCCAGGCCTCTTGGAAGAAGTTTCCCCCTTTCCAAGAACTCTTGCAGCTTGACAGCGACTATCTTCTCTAGAAACTTCCCAAATGTATTTTGAAGGGTGATGATCCTAAACCCACTAAGCTTTGAATGATCCTTGAATTGTTTTGGGAGAGGGATGAGATAGCTGTGCACCCAATCCTGCGGTACTGATGCTGTCCTAATGCTCTGGTTAAAGCAGTCGGTCATCTCCTTCAGGTCTACATCGCTCAAAGCCTTCATGTGGCCATACATCGGACCACTACTACCTGCACTACTACCTGCTTTCTTTTAGCGCCGAACGTTGGGCGACGCTTACCAAACCCGACACCCCACATTGTGCCAACCGCTTCAGGCGGAAAAGCGCAATTAGGAGGGTACAAGCCTTACCCTGAGGCGAGGAATTGCAACCTAAAGACAAAATGTCATGGCAGATCAGACCAGGCCCTAAGCCTTGGTTGGCAGCTGGTCTAGGATCGAAGCTCCGACAGGCGGACAGTTAGAGCATTGCTTTGCTGATCCGGCAGCTTCTGCAGCTTGTCTTGTTCCAGATGTAGAGGTGTTACCTTTCCTCTGGAGTGAACTAGGCAGACCGAGAGAGGGATCATGCTGCATGGGCAACACATGATCTCTATATTTTAGCCCAGGCTTTGTGCTATGGAGAGGCAATAACTCCATCCCTGGTCTTAACCAGTCTCGGAATCAAAGCGAGAGGCAACTGTTACGGGTTATAAGTCCCTGTCAATTGGCGTAGACATGGGCGCCACGCTTTGCCTTTGACGGTGGGAGACACCTACAGGTGTCACTGATCAGCTACCTCCTGCCTCAAGCTGGGCAGCCCCCGGCCAATTGGGTGCTGATCCGCCACAGCCTGCCTGCTTCAATGGGTGCTTGGGCTAGGACAAAATCTGAATCGCAGGCTGTAAAACCAATGCACCAGGTACTAATAAAAATAGAAACCTCAAGCTACGGCTTGCAACCTGGAACGTGAGAACCATGTGTCCAGGATTTTCCACTGACTTGACCAATATTGACGATGTGAGAAAAACGGCTGTGATTGATGCCGAACTCAATCGTCTTAACATTGATATTGCTGGCCTGCAGGAGACTCACCTCGCTGAGGAAGGGTCACTCAGGGAAAACAATTACACCTTTTTTGGAAGGGTAGAGGGCAGGCAGAAAAAAGGCAACACGGTGTGGGCTTTGCAGTGAAGAATTCGCTACTGGGAATGATTGAAATTCCAGCAGGAGGAAATGAAAGACTATTATCCCTGCGCTTGGCAACCTCTTGTGGTTTTGCCACCATTATTACTGCATATGCACCGACACTCGATTCCTCTGATGATGTGAAGGATTCGTTCTATGAGGAGTTAGACTCCGTGATCAAGGCAGTTCCAAAATCTGACTACATTTATATGCTCGGTGATTTCAATGCTCGTGTGGGCAAGGACTCGAGTTCATGGCCAGTGTGCCTTGGAAAATACAACATCGGTCGCATGAATGAAAATGGGCAAAGGCTGCTGGAGCATTGCACCAGAAATGACCTATGTATTACAAACTCCTTTTTTAAAACAAAAGAGCTGCATAAGGTCACATGGAAACATCCAAGATCCGGCCATTGGCACCAGCTGGACTTCATCATCACACGGAGGACAACATCTGAACCATATATCATTGACTCGAAGTTACCACAGTGCTGACTGTGATACGGATCATTCTTTGGTTGTTGCAAGGGTTAGACTGAGACCAAAGAGAATCTACACAGCTAAACACAAATCTAGCCCCAGGATTAATATTATTAACACTCACGATCCTGAAAAGTGCTTTCAGTTTCAACAGCAATTTGAAGACGCTTTCACTGATACATCAGAAAATTGTACAGTAAGTGAAACGTTGGGTAAACTTAAAGAGACTCTTTATAAAACTGCCGTAGGTGTTTACTGCACTGTGGATCATAAGAGGCAGGACTGGTTTGTGGCAAAAGCCAGACTCTGCAGCCCTTGATTGATAAGAAGAAGATAGCTCTCTTAAGAAACAAGGAAAGACCAACACGTAACACTCTGAGTGAGCTAAAGCAAGCTAGGAAGGATGTGCAAAAGGCTGCCAGGCAGTGTGCAAAAGATTATTGCATCAAGTTATGTGAATCCATTCAAATCGCAAGTGATAAGGGAAACATCAGAAGCATATATGAAGGAACAAAGAAAGTCTGTGGTCCAATGATCAAAAGAAGTGCACTATTGAAAACCTTGACTGAAGAAATCATAACTGATAAGAAACAGCAGATGGACAGATGGGTAGAGCACTATTTGGAGCTTTACTCAAGTGAGACCAAACTAGCGGATGATGCCCTCAACGCCATAGAAGCTCTACCAACTCTTGACCACCTGGACACACTTCCCACCATAACAGAAGTTAAGTGTGCTATAAATGAACTTGCATCTGGCAAGGCTCCAGGTAAGGATGGGATTCCAATAGAGGTTATCAGGAGTGGGGAAGACACACTCACTCTACAGATCTACCAGCTAATAGAGCTATACTGGCGAGAAGGACAAGTCCCACAGGATTTCAAAGATTCAAGCATCATAACACTGTACAAGAACAAGGGCGATCGGAGCGACTGCAACAACTATAGGGGTATCTCACTTCTGTGTATTGTTGGAAAAGTATTTGCCAGAATTGTTCTGCGCAGACTTCAAGTACTAGGAGATCAAGTCTACCCCGGATGACAATGTGGCTTTCGACAGAACCGGTCGGTCTCCCATTGATATGATATTCTCATTGCGACAAATGCAAGACAAATGCCGTGAACAGAATCAACCACTGTTTATTGCCTTCATAGACCTCACAAAGGCATTTGATTTGGTCAGTCGTGAGGGTCTGTTCAAGGCACTAAAGAAGATTGGCTGCCCACTAACTCTTCTGTCCATTGTGGAATCGTTCCACACAGGTGTGAAGGGTATAATCAAGTGTGATGTGAGACGTAATATGGTGTATGATGGTGGAAATGACCACGTATTCACATGCACCTACTGTAGACGAATATTTAAAACGCAAATTGGCCTTATTAGTCACATTCGCTACCGCCATAGGTAAGTTATTATGCCTTTTTGAAGCACAAACTATCGTCTGTCAAGACGACAAGGTGCCAATGTGTGTGTGTGTGTGGGGGGGGGGGCATTCTGGCAGCGGCATTATGCACGGTGTACTTGTGCGGGCTGTTGGATTGCCGAGACTTCTGCCTATTCCAATTTTCACATTGGACAGTGGGAAGCATTTTGTGTGATATTCACTGGCACAGGAACGGAGCATAATGGGGACGACCCGTGGCCATGAAGTTGGAACCTCGACTAACTAACTAACTGAGTAAATCGGGTTTCGTTTCCGCATGTGGATACCTTCTAATTTCGATAATCAAGTCCTGTAATTTAGCCATGTTTAGTGCCTCGTGTCGGTTGCCTCTGCTTGCTTTGCATTGTCCCTTGTCAGCAAGCAGCTTGACACACACATTGTACTAATTCTAGTATTAGTTATCTACTAATTAATTAATTAAGTTGTATGTCCTTCACAGGACGTAGCAGTCAATCCCAGCATTTTCGCTGTTTGTGATGTCTGGGCAAATATTACGTTCAGTAGTTTGCCATTGCTTTCTGAACGAGCGGCTACTATACCTTTTCCGAAAAAACCAGCACCGCTGTGTTTCGAACCCGGGTATACGGGCTCTCAAACCGCGTTCAAAAGCCCTTAGCCACATATTATTTATTTTCGATCCTCACAGACAAATCGACACACTGATCAATGTTAAGAACAAAATTATTCAAAACATACCATGCAACGTGGTTTGATCGGGCCTACCAGGTGATAAGGATTGGCACTGGCTTTTACTATTGTGGTTTAGAATTATGTACGGCTTAACAAGGGCCAGGTTAAAGGTTTCTAAAACACGTACAAGTTTTCTTCTAGCCAGTTGACTTGCCACCTCTCACGTCAGGTAACGTAGATGGCCAGCCCATGGATCGTGCCGATGTTATTAACGTCCTTAAAGATATGGCGAGAACAGAGGACTTTGACGTCAGTGATTCTACATCGCTGTCCAGGATGAAAGACCTTGGAGTAAGAATCGGCACAGCCAGACGCGAGAGGTACATAGGGAAAACAAAGCGCCTCGTCAACCAACACAGAACTGGCACTATTAGTCACCGGACGCTGATGCATATGCTGGGGGGGGGGGAGGGGAGGAGGATCTGAGCACCTATGGACATGTCCGGAGTGCAATGAAGATACCCCAGCTGATAACTGATAACTGATAACGTCAGGTAACGTGATCAAAATGACCGGATAAAGGGTTCTCTTCTCGAACAGAAGAGCTCCGTTCTAGAATTCCTTTGGCCAAGTTAATTTGCAAGCCAAACTGGATATAATTCTCAGCCTGACTTGGTTTCTTGGCGTTTACACAAACCCTAAACTACATCTACTTCTAAGTATTCTAATAAATCGTAATATACATATACATATTCATATACATATACATATACATACATACATCAAACAACGATTATCGCATATAATGTTGATATATAGCTACCAATATGCAATAATACAGAAATGCATAAAGGGGGTTACTGATGGCTATCCCAATCTAATAAAAACGATATGGGATATACAAGAGGATTCTCATAAGTCTTTAGCCTGACCATGAAGGAGTCATCTCGTCTCATCTCATCATCTTGTACCGTGCGGTGTCGAAGTGAAGTATAAACAGCGGGAGAGTGCCCGCTTATGGGCTTCATGTATCGGTATTCCCATGGACTCTGTTATTCCCTGCGTCCATCGTTTACGTGGTCGGCCTCTTCCTCTGCTTCCCTTTGGTCTGTACATCATTGTGAAGGCGTAGGTGGAGAAAAATGAAATTTGGCCCATGTATAGTTCATTCAATTAGTAATGGACATATAAATTGTGAATTTCATTCCTCGACTGGTTGTCCCGATATTTTGCATGGCACAACACACCCTATTGACCAGATCTGCACATCCAATGTTACATGGAAAAACACTACAGAAATACACAGGGAGATGGAGCCAGTGTTTGAAGAAGTCTGTCCTTCGTATGCTTATATTTTTTTTTTTAAATTGGTGTTTGCAGTTTAAGTGTGTCGGTTCCCAAGTTGCTGATCTGCCAAGATCACGACGACCGGAATCAGAGTGCAATGATGCAAATGCTGCAAAAGTGAATCAAATCATAGATCAGGATAGGAAAATGACAATTGCAGAGATATCGGGTTCAGCATAACTGAGTAAGAGTACAGTTTTTAGAATTTTACACAACAGACTGAACATGAGAAAAGTGTGTGCCCGCTGGGTCCCGCGCCTGCTGACATGTCTACAGAAACAACCACGGGTTGATTGCTGTGGCCAGTTGCTCAACATGTGGCGGTCGGAAAACATGTTGACGACCGTGATGACGGTAGATGAGACTTGGATTCACCATTATGACCCAGAATTAAAAAAACAAATTGCCAGCATGCAGTGGAAACCCCCGGGCTCGTCAACACATGTCAAGCCAAGATCACAAAAATCTGCAAGAAAAGTGATGCTGACTGTTTTTTGGAACGTCAAAGGTGTCATATTGAAAGATTGCGTGCTTCTTGTCAACACGGTTAATGGCCTGTACTATGCAGATCAAACTAAGAAAGGCTGTTACCAGAAAACGAGGGATAGCGCGTACGCAAATTCTGCCTTTGCTTCAAGACAACGCGCCCTCCCATAAAGCATGGCTTGTGCTGCAAACTGCCAACGATTTGAATATTGAAATTCTTTCACACCCACCATATTCTCCAGATTTGGCTCCATCAGGCTTTAAAAAAAAAAAAAAAAGCTGAAAGGAAATCGTTTTGACAGTGACGAAGATGTTATACTGGCTTGTTATAACTGGTTTAGTCCGAAAAATAGGTTGTTTTATTCTGAAGGTCTTTTCAAGGTCACGCAAAGATGGCAGAAATGCATAAATTCCGGTAGTGGCTACATTGAAAAGGAATAAGCACTGTGCCAAATATCAATTTTCTCCGCCTACTCCTTCATAGACAGGCTAAGGACTTATGAGAAGCTCCTTGTATGTTAATAAGGCAAACATTGGAGTTGGTGGAAACTTCTGAATATCTATTACCAACACGGGTGACACTATGAAACGACGACTATCAATTGCTCTTCAAAGACTAAAACAACTGAATAAATTATGGAGTGAGACAGATAGAACTACAAAAAGTAGATTTTTAAGGCATGCATGCAACATACGCCTGTGAGACCTGGGCACTTACTAAACAAGCTGATCGGCGCATTAATGCCTTTAAATATAAAAGTTATAGACGATTTCTAAGAATATCTTGGGTAAAGAAAAGAACAAATGTATCCATACTTCAAAAGCTGAATATTGAAGAAGGAAGACGATAAAACAAAGAAAATAGAAATATTTGAAGTGTCACAAAAGTTTGGAGAGAGCAATAATGGAGGGGTATATGCCTGGGAAGAGAAGAAGAGGAAGGCCAAAAAGAAGATACGTGCAGGATGTGGCGGATGATCTCCGGATGGATGTATCGGACGCGGGACATCTTGATTATGATCGAGAGGTTTTCCGGAAAGTTGTTATGGGAGCAAGGTTCTGCAAAGGACAAGCTATTGAATGAATGAACATCGTGTTACTTCTTTTTGAGCTCCAGCTTATGCTGATCCGGTGGAACAAGTGTAAACATAGCATTAGGAGATAGACGAACATCAGTCTGGCAGAATTTACAGTCAAGGCAAGAGATAGACAGTCTTGGAGATCCATTGCAGCTAACCATCATTGTGGAGACAGAATCCGATTGGTTGATTGATGTATCCTGTGAAATCATCTTCTGATTGAATCTTAACTACTTCTTCTAGGGCCAATTCTGTCTGGTCGGTTTGAGTATACTCATCGTGTTAGTTCTTTTAGAGTTTCAACTCGTGCTGATCCTGTGGAAGCATCTTCTGTTTGAGAATCAACTGCTTCTTCAAGAGCCAATTCTCCTGATGAGAAAGCGGAAATCATCGTGTTAGACTTGTTTCTGCAAGTTCTTTTGGAGTTTCTTTTCGTGCTGATTCTGTTGAAGCATCTTCTATTTGTTTCTCAGCTGCTTCTTTGATAAGCCAATTCTGCCAGATCAGTTTAGGTCACTCATAGTGTTAGACTTCTTTTTACATGTTCTTTTGGAGGTTCAACTCATGCTGATCCCGTGGAAGCATCTTCTGTTTGAGCCTTCTTCTATAGGCAATTCTGCCTAATCATTTTGAGTAACTCATTGTGTATGACTTGCGTGTTTCTGCAAGTTCTTTTGGAGTTTCTGTTCGTGCTGATCCTGTGCCAAAACTGCTTCTTCTAGAGCAAATTCTGCTGGATCAGTTTGCATAACTCATCGTGTTAGACTTGTTTTTGCATGTTCTTTTGGAGGTTCATGATTGATTGATTGAACCAACATTACAGCATTCGGGGCATTCCCATAAGCGCTCCGTCCCCATCGTCAGCAGCCAACAAAGAGTTCCAACACCAATAGTACCAGAAGCAATCTGATTATATGTCCGTCTCGCCTTTCCTCTGAGCGTCGAGCGTCGGCCAGATCCCCTCGTCACTCCTCGCTGTCTCATTCTTGCCAGACCATGGTGATCCATTTGCTCCTCTGAGGTGTACACGTGCTCCCACATGGCCGCAACGTCTGCTTTGTCATTCATCAATACGCCACCAAGTTTTGCAGAGCCAGCTAATATGTCCGCCTGTTCATTCCCCAGTACACCGGCATGCCCCAGAGAAAAACTCCAGGCGATGCTTGCCACCCGTGACCTTCGAAGCGAAGCAAGCCACTCTGCCCGATGCTTGAGCTTGCCTGTCCTCACCTTCCTTTTTGAGTCATTTACAATTTTTGGACTTTCAGCTCATGCTGATCCTGTGGAAGCATTTTCTGTTTGTTTCGCAATTGCTTCTTCTAGAACCAATTCTGATCCATTTTGGTTACTCGTCGTGTTAGACTTGTATCTGCAAGTTCTTTTGGAGTTTCAGCTCGTACTGATACCGTAGAAGCACCTGTTGATTCTGCCTGAAATAACTCTACTAGAGCCCATTCTGAATGAACAGTTTGCATAACTCTACATGTTAGTTCTTTTGGAATTTCAACTCGTGCTAATCCTCTGACAGAAATTTGTGTTTGTGCCTGGACTACTTCTTCTAGAGCTAATTCTGAATGATCAGTTAGCGTTGCTCATCGTGTTAGACTTGTTTCTGCAAGTTCTTTTGGAGTGCTGATTCTGTGGAAGCATTTTCTTGTTAAGGCTGGTTGACTGCTTCTTCTAGATTTAATTCTGCCTAATCAGTTTGCGTAACTGATCGTGTCTGACTTGTTTTTGCATGTTCTTTTGGAGTTTCAGGTCGTCCTGATCTTCTGGGAACATGTTATATTTGTGCCTCAGCTGTGTCTTCCTAGAACCAATTCTGCCTGATCAGTTTGCCTCTATGTGTTAGTTCTTTTGGAGTTTCATCTCGTGCTGTTCCTGTGGAAGCATCTTCTGTTTGAGCCTCAACTGCTTCTTCTAGAGCCAACTCTGCTAGATGAGTTTGCGAAACTCATCATGTTAGACTTGTTTTTGCAAGTTCTTGTGCAGTTTCAGTAGCGAGATGGCGTCGGTTGGGTATAAAAAGAATATATCGGGGATATTCTGATATACTCACGGAATAGAGCTGTGAGGTAAGTATGAACATATTTTTCAATTCTCATTTTCTCTTCATTGCTTTCATTTTTTTCATCCTTTTGCACTTCTCGTCCTGACGTCACCTTTTGATGTAGTAACAGGAGATCTCCTTGACTATATGTTGTGTTTGTGAATGTGTTTGTTTGCTGATGAAGGCTAATCGCCGCAACGTCCTGTATATGTCGTAAATCTGTTATGCAAAGCTGCACTACTTTGTGTCATTTATATTGTTTAGAAGATGTGTAAGGCGTGGTACTGCAATTTCTTTTGGAGTTACAGCTCGCGCTGATCCTGTGGAAGCACTTATGCTTGTGACTGAATTGTTTCTTCTATAATCAATCCTTTTGTTTCTGCCTGAAATGCTTCTTATATAGCCAATTCTGAATGATCAGTTTGCATGTTCAGCAGTTCTGAAAGTTCTTTTGGAGTTTCAGCTCATGCTGATACCGTAGAAGCATCTTTTGTTTCCATCCATTCATCATATGTCATGCCGATAAGCGTGGGCGGTCAAGTACTGCCATGTCACTCGATCACGAGAGTCGTGGATCATCTCTGTGTTCCTGTCTCGACCATGCCATGTGGCCAAGCCATCCAGGTATTTACTTCTCGGTCTTCCCCTTGGTCTCTTCCCTTCGATCTTACCAGTCGTTACCAAGTTCTCCAATTCATTTCTTCTCATAAATTTTTTTCCGCGTTTCCATCTTGTTTAAGGGTATTGCGGTCAACACCAGCATCTTTCAGCTAAACATTGATTCCTAGGCTAGATTACGCTCATCAGCACTCCACGACTTTCTGAGCGACCGGCTCCATACTCTCATAAGTCACTGGCGCGATTCGAACCACTTCTAATTCTTGTGCGCTCACGTCAACCACGAGAGTATTCGGGATTAACGGAGAAAGCTGCTAACGCCTCGGCCAGGGAGCCGGCATTTCTACTGATAATGCCCAAAATATTTTGACTATCTGCGTCTAATGTCTCTAATCAGTTTACGATCTTCATTTGTTTCTTGAAGGACTTGTTCATTGCTTTTTCTGTCTGTCCATGGTATCCTTTGCATTCTCCTCAGAAACTAAATGTCCACAGCCATCAGCTGCTTTTCAGCTTGACTGCTAATTGTCCACACTTCTTTTGTTTCAGCCTGAAATAACTCTACTAGTGCCATTTCTGAATGAACAGTTTGCGTAACTCATCGTGTTAGACTTCTTTCTGCAATTTCGTTTAGAATTTCAGCTTGTGTTGATGTGGTGGAAGCATCTTATGCTTGTGCCTGAACTGCTTCTTTAATATCAAATTCTGATTGATAAGTTTGCAAAACTCATCGTGTTAGACTTCTTTTTTCAAGTTCTTTTGGAGTTTCAGCTCGTGCTGATACTCTGGATACGTCGTCTCTTTGTGCCTCTTCTGTTCCTTCTAGAGCCTGCCTTATCAGTACGCGTTTGGCCCTGAACTGCTTCTTCCAATTTGCCTGATCAGTTTGCGTAATTTATCTTGTCAGTTCTTTTGAAGATTCAGCTCTTAATGATCATGTGGAAGCATCTTCTGTTTCTGCCTGAACTGCTTCATCTAGAGCCAATTTTGCCTAATAAGTTTGCGTAATTCATCGGGTTGGGCTTAATTCTGCAATTTCTTCTGGCTGGTGTTTCAGCTTGTGCTGATACTGTGAAAGCAGTACTGTGCCACAGCTGTTTCTTCTAGAGCCAATTTTATCTGATCAGTTAACGTAACTCATCGTGTTTAACTTGTTTTTGCAAGTTCTTTTGGAGTTTTAGCTCGTCCTGATCCTCTGGAAACATGTTATATGTGTGCCTAAGCTGTGTCTTTCTGGACCAATTTTGCCTGATCAGTTTGCATCTTCGTGTTAGTTCGTTTGGAGTTTCATCTCGTGCTGATCCTATAGAAGAATCTTTTGTAGTGCCTGAACTGCTTATTCTATTGCCAATTCAGCCAAATCAGTTTGCGAAACTCATCGTGTTTCATTGAAAATTCTTTTGGAGTTACAGCTCGTTCTGATTCTGTGGAAGCATTGTCTGTTTGAGCCTCAACTGCTTCTTCTAGATTTAATTATGCCTGATCAATATGCGTAACGCATCGTGTTTGACTTGTTTTTGCAAGTTCTTATGGAGTTTCAGCTCGTGCTGATACTGTGGAAACGTCTTCTGATTGTGCTTCTAGAGCCAAATTTGCCTTATTACCTACTGGTGATGTCAGATGATGGCCAGATAATTCAACACCAGTATCCAGAGGGGTCAGATCAAAGATAAATGGCTGTACAGCTACTTGCTACCGCTGCTAAAACCGAACAAAGACCATTCCAAGATAAGCAGCTACAGAATCATTACGATGCAGAATACTGCTGGCAAGCTACTGGAGAAAATTGTAGCACACAGACTTGCTTGTGACTTGGAACAACTCGGCTGCTTCCCGCCCAAACTTGGAGGATACAGACGTAACAAAGAGTCATGGCTGAATGCGATAGTCTTTGCTCAAGATGTTTACGAAGGATTTCAGTTCAGAGAAGAGACATGTGCGGCCGCCATAGACTTAGAGGACGCATACAATAAAATATCTTTCGAGCACTTGATGCAAGCCCTCCTCAGACTGAAAGTGTCCCCTCACCTCGTATTATGGATAGCTGCAGGTCTGCTCCAAAGGAAGGTGGTGCTAAGATGTGGGAGTTGGTCTTCTGAGCCGGCAACGATATGTCCAGGATTGCCGCAGGGTTCACAACTGTCACCAGTACTATTCAACGTGTATTCGGTGCCAATCACTGAACAACAGTTGGACGGGAGGGGAGTAGTAAGGTACGTTGTAATGGAATCGGCAATGAGGTTGACACCCTCAGATAAACCTTTCTTTACGGGGTTATCCCGCCATTTTGTTTCGTCATAAAAGCAAACATCATTTTTGAATTTTTGGCGGGTATTTTTTTGTACTTCTGGTGTCACTTCCTGTGACACTTCCGGATGACTTACGGTGTCTCCTGGGGCACGCGCCCACAGGTGCCTCCGCCGGCCGCCTCCACTTCCCCCGACCGCCCACGAGACCAGTCAAAGACAGTGAGGCAAGCCCCGGGCATGTGAAATACTCATATGGATAAGTAGACCAACTGGTCGCCGGGTACCTGGTTTCGAGTCCCAGTTTATGGGTGTGTGCGTGTGTGTACGAGGTAGACCGTTGTGAGGAGCGCGAGGCTCCTCCTTTGCCCCCCAGAGTGAGGCCTTCATACTCATATCGAGATATTAAGAATAGTAAGTAACAAGGTCCTGGCCCGATCAAATGTAATGTATACTGCACATTGATCTGAGCCAAAAGGACCATAGACAATGTCACCATTACCCCTACCCCGGTTAACCTCAAGGAGAAGGTATAGCAGGGTTCATCACCGGCTCAGAATGATAGTCCTGTGACTAGACAGCCACCGAAGCAGCTGAATATGGTTTTACCCTCACAGTCTTATCAATCCGAAGGTGAATGTTGTCCACATGGGGTAATGGACACCGTAGACAATGTCGATGTGTAACTCGGGTATCTTAAACTTTAGGAAAAAGTCTGAAGCCAGACTACGGCTAATAATTCTATATATGGGTATATTGCCACAATTAATAAACACGTAATAACATATAGACAGTGATTAATTCTAGAGAAAATACACCAAAGACCAGTCTCAATAGTATACATTCAATTAAATTAACATAATCAGTGAAGTTTGCAAATTAATCATTAAAATAATATTTTTTTTTAAAATAACGCCAGTTATTTCCCTTGCGTATTTTGGAAATAGTTGTGTCCCTTGATACCGGCAAACATGGGGTATGTCATCTGCGCTTAGTGTAATATCGCAGTAACCGATTAACGCACGATAGTGAACTTTTGAATATAGTGGTTTTAAATGGCGCTGAATCGCGTGAGCTCATCGCTAAATGTATAAACAATATTGTAAGGTACTTTGCTTTGGTGCCAATGAAGTATTCACATGAAAAGTTGCGTAAATATGAACAGAAAATCAACAAATAGTGTCAGAAATTGTACAACTGGAAGGGCAACACCTTTCGGTATGCGTGGATTTTGACAACTCTGTTTTGGTTTGCAGTAATCTCTTAAAAGTGTTAAGAATTATGCACCCGATAGTGATAAAAGCGACGTATTATTCAGACACCAATGATATCAAACCACCCGGGTATCTTGTAAAAGTAAAAAATAGGTCTGACGCGGCTTTAATCACATGTGAGGGAGTCCATGCGGTGCGTGTGTGTGTGGGTGATGGGCGCGCGTGTGCATGTGGTGCGTGTGCGTGCGATGCGTGTGTGCATGTGTATGTGTGTCCGCGTGTGCAGGTTTGTGTGTGTGGGTGTGGGCGCGTACATGTGCGTGTGTGTGTGTGCAGTGCGTGTGTGTGTGTGTGCACGGTGTGTGTGCGAGGTGTGTGTGCGTGCGTGTGTATGCGTCCGCACGTTTGTGTGTGTGTGTGTGTGTGATCGCTATTTTCTATTGCATGCTGGCCTATGTGTGATGACTGGATACCGTATTTATCTCTTTTTGTGTGCTGGTAGTAGTTCATAATGTCGGGGCGTGCATAGGCATTGAGAGGGTGTTGTGGGATTACAGTAATGTTCCGCCGAATGGGGGGAGTGGCTGTGGAGTGGGTATAGGACATGTTGCTGTTAGTAAACAGTTGGGCGGGTCAAGTGGCGTCGTGGCTGAATTGTGGAGACAGGAGTGGAAAAGATACTAGCGAAGATGTCACCAGAGCTGAATGGTGGAGACAAGGGGTGGAAAACTGATTAGCGATGAGGTAACCGTGGCTGAATCACAAGTTGTAATGGGAAAACCATACCACGTGCTCACTGACTGGCGCTGCACCCGATCACATGAGTGGTGGGCTGGCTAGATAAATACGTCCATTCCTTGATAAGCGCCGGAGGTTAAGTCTCATATTAAGGTCTGAGGCATGAACTCATAGTTGGCTGAGGTGATGGTGACCTCCTAGGTGACTCAACATGTGGCGATGCCATAAATGAACGTGCGTGCACATGTTCAGATATGTCTTTGGGGAAAACCGGAGGATGACTCATGGCGTACTGACCGCATAACGATACAGCCGAAACACTTGGGTAATGGTCACATCAGATCAAATATGGCACTGCTTCCTGTCACATGCATAAGGACACAACCAGACCACGTGGCTAATGACTCAACTGGTCAAATATGGCGCTGCTTCCGTTCGCATCCATAAAAATACACATGAAACACGTGGTTAAGAGGGATACTACCGAAAAACTGTCGATTGTCGAACCAAGGGACCTAACTCATGATGATCACCATGTATGGGAGTGATTCCACTACATCGTCAATATGGCAGCTGAAGACTAAAACGGTCGCCCTTCTCTCTCTCTCTCTCTCTCTCTCTCTCTCTCTCTCTCTCTCTCTCTCTCTCTCTTCTATATCCGTTAGGGAGGTCTACTGAGTAACACCAAAGAACATCCCACCCTCAATAAGCATAGGACACCTATGGTATAGTGTGCACAACTATAACCAAGTCAGCACAGTGGTCGACTAAACCTTTCTCATAGTCACAGTGCATAGATGTGATCACCAACGTCAGTCGAAGAAGACATGCATTTTACCTAACAAATAGAGGGTCATACAGCGACAAGTGGCTAACGCAACCTATCAGATGTATAATATTAAACACGAACACAACAAACTAGCCCGACAAGACTTTAGGTTCTTATGTAACGTGGCTTGTCACGTGTCCACTGTCCTAATCAGCGACTGTAACACGACTCAGAGCAAGCATGTTACACGTTCAATACCTCTCTATGTGTCTATTCGGGACTTTGCATCTTTCCAAAGAAACACATTTCCAAGACCAATATATGTTCTTCAGCGAGGCTGCTCATTGCCCCGTATCAGATCCAGACAACAGTGCACTTCAACAGTCAAATAAGAAAATATGTTAGCCAAATGGAAAAAATATAGGTCAAATTTATAAGTATCTCGACCAAATTTATGAAAAGTAGGGAAAACTGATACCCAAAAGGAAGAAAGATTGGCCACATTTCAACCAAACTTATGAAAAGTAGGCAAATTGTCAGCCAAATGGGAAAAGGTTAGACCAAACTTATAAATACCTCAGCCAAACTTATGAAAACTAGGAAACTTTGTTAGCCAAAAAGGGAAAAACCTAAGTATAAATAAAAATAAAATTTCAACAACAAAAGTAATTAAATTTCTCTGTAGTGTTTCCAAATTGAATGTTTCATGTAGAAATTTAATTAATTGTTGTAGAATTTTGTTGTTGAAATTTTATTTTTTCCTTCAACGATAGTGACTTATGACATAAGATACTGTTAATTGTTCTGAAATACAGCTGTTGTTTGCATATGGGACATACGATTAACTCTAGTAGGTTGGAAATTTCCCCAGTCAGCACAAAACCGGTTGTGATGTGATCAAAGCGTATGTTAGTGTTAAGTGGTATGAAACGTTGAAAGTCGGTTAGAAGATGCGGTATATGGTATTCAAGGTGTCAGAAAAGCATACGTGGTTTTAAGAAAAGGTCGACTTAATAACAGACACTGCTGGTTGGCTGGAGACTTGACGCTATTGCAGATGTGAAATAACAACATGAGATATTTGTTTCCCTCTTTGGTTAAGAAATTGTAGTACTTTTTATAAGTTTGTTTGGGATATTTGAAAGTTTGGTATAGATATTTCTGTATTTGGTAAAACTTTTCAGATTTGATTAACAAATTTTCCTACTTTTCATAACTTTGACTGAGATTTTTATAAGTTTAGGTTGAAATGTGGTCAAACTTTTTCACTTTGGTTAACAAATTTTCCTACTTTTCATAAGTTTGGATGAAATTATGCCAAGCTTTTCACAAATGCTTTAAAAAATTTCCAATTGTTTTATAAGTTTTGTTCAAATTTGGCCAAACTTTTCACATTTTGGTTTGCACATTTTCCTACTTTTCATACGTTTGACTGAGATTTTTATAAGTTTGGTTGGACCTTTGCCAAAATTTTTCACTTTCGTTAACAAATTTTCCTACTTTTCCTAAGTTTGGTTAAAATTTTGCCAAACTTTTCACATTTGGTTAACAAATTTTCCTACTTTTTATAAGTTTGGATGACATTTGGCCAACATTTTTCGCTTTGGTCAACTAAGTTTCCTACGTTTCATAAGTTTGGCTGAGATATTTCTTTACTTTGTCAATATTTGTTGCCTTTGGTTAACAAGTTTCCTACTTTTTATAAATTTAGACCAATATTTCTTTATTTGACGACTATTTTTCACATTTGGTTAACAAAGTTTCCTAATTTTCATAAGTTTGAATACGATATTTCTTATTTTGGTCAACATTTTTCACCTTTGGTTAACAAAGTTTCCTACTTTTCATAAGTGTGGACGAGATATTTCGTTACTTGGTCAATCTTTTCCCTCCTCTTTATCAATTTGGTTGAGCCATTTATGTGTTTGGCAGACCTTTTTCCCATTTGGCTGACAAATTTTCCTATGTTTTAAAATAAGTTTAGTTGAAATATTTCTCTCTTTGGTCGATATTTTTTCACCTTTGGTTAACAAAGTTTCTGATTTTTCATACATTTGGCCGATGTATTTCGTTACTTGGTCAATATTTTTCCTATTTGGCTAACAAATTTTCTTACTTGGCCAAGATTTTTTCCCATTTCGTTAATAAATTTTCCTACTTTTTATAAGTTTGAACGAGCTATTTCTGTACTTGAGCGATATTTTCCCCTTTGGTTAACAAATTTTCCTACTGTTCTTAAGTTTGGCCAAGATATTTCTGTATTTGGCCGACATTTTTCCCTTTTGGTTGACAATTTTTCCTACTTTTTTATAAGTTTAGTTTATATATTTCTCTCTTTGGTTGATATTTTTTCACATTTGGCTATCAAATTTTCCTACTTGGCCAATATTTTTCCTCTTTGACTAGCACATTTTCCTAGTTTTCATAAGTGTGGACGAGATATTTATGTATTTGGCCAACATTTTTCACATTTGGCTAACAGATTTTCCTACTTGACCTAGGTTTTTTTCCTCTTTGACTAACAAATTTTCCCAGTTTTCATAAGTGTGGACGAAATATTTCTGTATTCGGTCAACATTTTTCACATTTGGCTTACATATTTTCCTACTTGACCTAGGTTTTTCCCCTTTGGCTAACAAAGTTTCCTACTTTTCATAAGTTTGGGTGAGGTATTTGTGTATTTGGTCTAACTTTTTCCCATTTGGCTAACTATTCTCCTACTTTTTATAAGTTTGGGCGAGATATTCCTCTTTTTGGCCGATATGTTTTCACCTTGGTTAACAAAGTTTCCTACTTTTCATAAGATTGAACGATGTATTTCGTTACTTGTTCAATATTTTCCTCTTTGACTAAGACATTTTTCCTACTTGTCAATATCTTTCACATTTTGATTAACAAAGTTTCCTACTTTTCATAAGTTTAGTTGAGATATTTCTGTATTTGGCCGACATTTCCTCCTTTGGTTGACATATTTCCCCACTTTTCATAAGTCTGGACGAGATTTTCTCTCTTTGGCTGATATTTTTTCACATTTGGTTACCAAGTTTTCCTACTTAGCCAATATTTTTCCTGTTTGGCTAACAAATTTTCCTAGTTTTTATAAGTATGGATGAGCTGTTTCTGTATTTGGCCGACATTTTTCAAATTTGGGTAACAGATTTTCCTACTTGACCTAGGTTTTCCCCCTCTGGCTAACAAAGTTTAATACTTTTCATAAGTTTGGCTGAGATATTTCTGTATTTTGGCCTAACTTTTTACCATTTCGCTGACAATTTTCCTACTTTTAATAACTTTGGCTGATCTATTTGTAGTGTAGTTGAAATATTTCTCTTTTTGGATGATATTTTTTCACAAAGTTTCCTACTTTTTATAAGTCTCGTTGTTTCTCTCTTAGGTTGATATTTTTCACATTTGGTTAACAAGTTTTCCTACTTGGCCAATACTTTTCCTGTTTGGCTAACACATTTTCCTAGTTTTCATAAGTGTGGATAAGCTGTTTCTGTATTTGGTCGATATTTTTCACATTTAGCTAACAAATTTTCCTACTTGACCTAGGATTTTTCCCTTTTGGCTAACAAAGTTTCCTAGTTTTCATAAGTTTGGCTGAGGTATTTATAAGTTTGGTCTAACCTTTTCCCATTTGGCAGACAATTTGCCTACTTTTCATAAGTTTGGTTGAAATGTGGCCAATTTTTTTTTCCTTTTGGGTATTAGCTTTCCCTACTTTTCATAAATTTGGTGGAGATATTTATAAGTTTGACCTATATTTTTCCATTTTGTTAACATATTTTCTTATTTGACTGTTGAAGTGCACTTTTGTCTGGATGCAATACGGGGCAATGAGCAGCCTCGCTGAAGAACATATATTGGTCTTGGAAATTTCTATGGAAAGATGGAAAGTCCCGAATAGACATATAGAGAGATAGTGAACGTGTAAAATGCTTGCTCTGAGTCGTGCTACAGTCACTGATTAGGACAGTGGACACGTGACAAGCCACGTTACATAAGAACCTAAGGTTTTGTCGGACTAGTTTATTGTGTTCGTGTGTGATATTATACATCTGATAGGTTGCGTTAGCCACTCGTCACTGTATGACCCTCTATTTGTTAGGTAAAATGCATGTCTTCCTCGACTGACGTCGGAGATCACATCTATGCACTGTGACTATGAGAAAGGTTTAGTCAACCACTGTGCTGACTTGGTTATAGTTGTGCACACTATATCATAAGTGTCTTATGTTTATTGAGGGTGAGATGTTCTTTGGTGTTACTCGGTAGACCTCCCTAACGGATATAGAAGAGAGAGAGAGAGAGAGAGAGAGAGAGAGAGAGAGAGAGAGAGAGAGAGAGAGAGAGAGAGAAGGAAGACCGTTTTAGTCTTCAGCTGCCATATTGACGATGTAGTGGAATCACTCCCATACATGGTGATCATCATGAGTTAGGTCCCTTGGTTCGACAATCGACAGTTTTTCTGTAGTATCCCTCTTAACCACGTGTTTCATGAGTATTTTTATGGATGCCAACGGAAGCAGCGCCATATTTGACCAGTTGAGTCATTAGCCACGTGGTCTGGTTGTGTCCTTATGCATGTGACAGGAAGCAGCGTCATATTTGATCTGATGTGACCATTACCCAAGTGTTTCGGCTGCATCGTTATGCGGTCAGTACGCCCTGAGTCATCCTCCCGTTTTCCCCAAAGACATGTCTGAACATGTGCACGCACGTTCATTTATGGCATCGGCACGTGTTGAGTCACTTAGAAGGTCACCCTCTCCTCAGCCAACTATGAGTTCATCCTCAGACTTTAATATGAGACTTAACCTCCGGCTCTTATCAAGGAATGGACGTATTTATCTAGCCACCCCACCACTCATGTGATCGGATGTGACCATTAGTCACGGGTGATCGGGTGCAGCGCCAGTCAGTGAGCACGGGGTATGGTTTTCCCATTACAGCTTGTGATTCAGCCACGATGACCTCATCGCTAAATCAGTTTTCCACCCCATGTCTCCACCATTCAGCCCTGGTGACATCTTCTCTAGTATCTTTTCTACCCCTGTCTCCACAATTCAGTCACGACGCCACTTGACCTGCCCAACTTTTTACTAATAGCAACCTGTCCTATACCCACTCCACAGCCACTCCCTCCCATTCGGCGGAACAGTACTGTAATCCCACAACACCCGCTCAATGCCTATGCACGCCCCGACATTATGAACTACTACCAGCACACAAAAAGAGATAAATACGGTATCCAGTCTTCACACATAGGCCAGTATGCAATAGAAAACGGCGATCACACAAACACACACACAAACGCGCGGACGCACACACACGTACGCCAACACACCTCGCACACACACCGCACACACACACACACTCACACACACACTGAACACACACACAAGCACATGTACGCGCCCACACCCACACACACAAACATGCACACGCGCACACACATACACATGCACACACGCACCGCACGCACACGCACACGCACCATATGCACGCGTGATTAAACATGTGCACATGTGATTAAAGCCGCGTCAGACCTATTTTTTTTTACTTTTACAAGATACCCGGGTGGTGTGATATCATTGAAGTCTGTATAATATGTCGCTTTCATCACAATCGGGTGCATAATTCTTAGCACTTTTGAGAGATTACTGCAAACCAAAACAGAGTTTTCAAAATCCATGCATACCGACAGGGTTTTGCCGTTCCAGCTATACAATTTCTGACACTATTTGTTGATTTTTTGTTCATATTTACGCAACTTTTCATGTGAATACTTCATTGGCACCCAAGCAAAGTACTTTACAGTATTTGTTTATACATTTGGTGATGAGCTCACGCAATTCAGCGCCATTTACAGACACTATATTCAAAATTTCACTATCGTGCGTTAATCGGTTACTGCGATATTATACTAAGTGCAGATGACATACCCCATGTTTGTCGGTATCAAGGGACACAAATATTTCCAAAATACAGAGGGGAAATAACTGGTGTTATTTTAAACAAATATTATTTTAATGATTAATTTGCAAACTTCACTGATTATGTTAATTTAATTGAATGTATACTATTGAGACTGGTCTTTGGTGTCATTTTCTCTAGAATTAATCACTGTCTATATGTTATTACGTGTTTATTAATTGTGGCAATATACCCATATATAGAATTATTAGCCGTAATCTGGCTTCAGACTTTTTCCTAAAGTTTAAGATACCCGAGTTACACATCGACATTGTCTACGGTGTCCATTACCCCATGTGGACAACATTCACCTTCGGATTGATAAGACTGTGAGGGTAAAACCATATTCAGCTGCTTCGGTGGCTATCTAGTCACAGGACTATCATTCTGAGCCGGTGATGGACCCTGCTATACCTTCTCCTTGAGGTTAACCGGGGTAGGGGTAATGGTGACATTGTCTATGGTCCTTTTATCTCAGATCAAAGTGTAGTATATACTTCATTTGATCGGGCCAGGACCTTGTTACTTACTATTCTTAATATCTCGATGTGAGTATGAAGGCCTCTCTCTGGGGGACAAAGGCTAATATCCGGGGTAGGAGCCCATTCCCTCGCGCTCCTCACAACGGTCTACCTCGTACACACACGCACACACCCATAAACTGGGACTCGAAACCAGGTACCCGGCGACTAGTTGGTCTACTTATCCATATGAGTATTCCACATGCCCGGGGCTTGCCTCACTGTCTTTGACTGGTCTCGGGGGCGGTCAGGGGAAGCGGAGTCGGCCGGCAAAGGCACCTGTGGGCGGGACGGTCAAGGGCGCATACCCCAGGAAACACCGGAAGTCAACCGGAAGTGACACAGGAAGTGACACCAGAAGTACAAAATAAATACCCGCCAAAAATTCAAAAATGATGTTGGCTTTTATGACGTAACAAAATGGAGGGATAACCCCGTAAAGAAGGATTGATATGAGGTTGCCAACCTCATTTCCGCTTCTTCGTCTTCTTCTTCTTCTTCTTCTTCTTCTTCTTCTTCTTCTTCTTCTTCTTCTTCTTCTTCTTCTGCGTTCATCCGGATTTTTTTTTCGGATGTGACTGCGATGTGCCTGTTTACAGCAGAGCTGCGTTCTTGCGCCGTCAGGCCGACACATCCGACTTCTGCGGGCATTTGTTGACCGGGTTAACCTTCCCGGGTTTTCTGCTTCCATTGCCTTACTACTGAGGGGTAGGACTGTCATTTGCTGATGACATTCTCGTGTATCGATAGAGTCGAGATAGAGAGGCGGTTGCCAATGATATGCAGGGCGAACTAGATCGAATTTCCTCTTGGTTTGTGGATGCCAGTGCCATTGTCAACCCTGCAAAGGCATCGGTTACATGTTTCTCCCTAAACAACCATATTGTGAACACAGACCTGCCGGTAGTGAGAATGGATGGGAGCATTTTGAGTAGAACCCAGTCGATTACATATCTTGACGTGAGGCTTGATCGTAGTCTGTCTTTCATAGATCATATCGATTATGTCATAACGAAAGCTCGAAAAGGTTTGTCAGCAATGAGAGTCATGGCGACTACTAATATCGAGCAAAGACTGCAAATACTTCTGTTCCAAGGACTGTGCTTTCACTCATCGAGTATGCCCTGGCCATCCTTACTGTCAGCCCTACACAGATGGGAAGACTTGAAAAGGTACAAAACGAGGCCTTGCGATTATTTTGGGCTGCACGGGAGACACCAGCTGTGTAGCGATGAGATACCTCCTTGACTTCCCGACAATGAACCACAGGATCAAGATCTGGAGATTTCGTGTATACTTGAAAATAAATGCTGATGAGCAGCACCCTCTGCATGAAGATATATTCAGAGAAAAGGGCAACAGGCTAAAGAGGGACAAATCATGGATGGGTCGGGAGGAGGATATCATCAGACAGGTCTGCAGTCCTACCAGTATCAACCCCGACAAGGAATGGGTGCCTGTTCCTCCAGCTTTTAAGTGAACCTTCTCCTGCATTATCACACTTGACAGACGGTGCAGAGAACAGAATCCTGTCACTGTCAATGCAGAGGTCAACGCGCTCATCAATGAACACGCAGACAACCCCCAAGTGCTCATCTATACAGATGCATCTGTTGTAAAGAAGCAGAGAAGTGCATGGGCATTTACAGCTCGTTCAGCCGGCCGAACAGTCCAAGAATCCAGTTGTGCCCACACTATGCCCACGAGCAGCATGACGATGGAGGTGATTGCAGTAACACAGGCTTTCCTATGGCTAGAAGCACAGCATTATACCAAAGTGTGTGTACTAAGTGATTCAATGAGCATGATTCGGAAGGTCGAAGCTGGATCTGTACGTAGATAGTGGATTGAGTCGCTGAGGAAGTCTGTTGTCCGTAAAGTCACTTTCATCTTTGTCCCGGGACATGCGGGAGTCGAGGGAAATGAACGAGCTGATAAATTGGCTAACTCTGCACCCCCTGTAGATGGCCAGCCCATAAATCGTGCCGATGTTGCATTACATTGGCACCTTTCCGTCTTGACAGACGATAGTTTGGTACATTGTGCTTCAAAAAGGCTTAATAACTGTCATATGACAATAACTACGATCCATGGCGGTGGCGAGTGTGGCTGGTAAGGCCAATTCTTGCTGCAAATGTTTGCCCACAGTAGGTGCATGTGAAAACATGGTCATTTCCACCATTTTGCACCATCTTACGTCTCTCACGCTCTGTGTGTGCTTTATCTGCAATCATTTTCTCCTTTGTCTTTATTCCATTTCTGATAGTTGCCCTCCATGCAACACGTTCAGCGGCGACGTGCTCCCATTGTGCATTATCAATGCCTGTATCAATCATGTCCCGCTTACACACATCTCCTACCCGTCTGTATTTCACCAAAAAAGATGTCCTTTGGTATTCTACCATCATCCATCCTCCTAACGTGTCCTATCCATCTAAGTCTACGAAGACTGAGCATGGAATACACCGTCACACAACCTGATCTTTCCAATACTTCAGTATTTGTGATTTTGTCTTGCCACTTAATACCAAGTATTCTTCGCAGACACCGCATATGAAAGCTGTTTAAACGTTTCTCTTGGCGTGAGTAAGTTGTCCAGGTTTCACTGCCATAAAGAAGAGTACTAAGGACACAGGCTTGGTAGACGAGGACTTTTGTTTTGGCAGTAAGCTTCCTGTTCTCCCAGACTCTTTTTGCTAACATGTTCATTGTTGTTGCTGCCTTGCCAATCCTGATGTTGATTTCCTGATCGAGGGATAATTTGCTATTTACCTCTGATCCAAGATATGTAAAATGGTCTACTATCTCCAGTTCGGCGTCGTCAATAAAGATTGATGGTACACCATGTGCACATTGTGACATAATCTGTGTCTTCTTTTTGTTAATTGTTAAACCAAATTCAGAACAAGCATTGGAGAATGCAGATAGTAGATGTTGTAATTCTTCCTCAGAGTGGGTCGTAATCGCAGCATCATCCGCAAAAAGCAACTCTCTGATTAGTACCCTGCTAATTTTGGTCTTGGCCTTCAATCTCTGAGCATTATAGAGGCCACCATCTGAGCGTGAGTGAATGTATATACCGTCATCCTGATCACGAAAGGCATATTTCAGTAGAAGTGAAAAGTATATCCCAAAGAGGGTGGGGGGTAGTACACAACCTTGCTTAACTCCACTCTTGATTTCAAACTCTTCTGAAGTTGAGCCATCAAACTTGATTATACCCTTCATGCCTGTGTGGAACGATTCCACAATGGACAGAAGAGTTGGTGGACAGCCAATCTTCTTTAGTGCTTTGAACAGACCCTCACGACTGACCAAATCGAATGCCTTTGTGAGGTCGATGAAGGCAATAAACAGTGGCTGATTTTGTTCCCGGCATTTTTCTTGCATCTGTCGCAATGAGAATATCATATCAATGGTAGACCGGTTCTGACGGAAGCCGCACTGTGATTCGGGGTAGACTTGATCTCCCAGGACTTGAAGTCTGCGCAGGACAATTCTGGCAAATACTTTCCCAACAATACACAGAAGTGAGATACCCCTATAGTTGTTGCAGTCGCTCCGATCTCCCTTGTTCTTGTACAGCGTTATGATGTTTGAATCTTTGAAATCCTGTGGGACTTGTCCTTCTCGCCAGCATAGCTCTATTAGCTGGTGGATCTGTAGAGCGAGGGTGTCTTGCCCACTCCTGATCACCTCTATTGGAATCCCATCCTTACCTGGAGCCTTGCCAGATGCAAGCTCATTTATAGCACACTTAACTTCTGTTATAGTGGGAAGTGTGTCCAGGTGGTCAAGAGTTGGCAGGGCCTCTATGGCGTTGAGGGCATCATCCGCCAGCTTGGTCTCACTTGAGTAAAGCTCTAAATAGTGCTCGACCCATCTATCCATCTGCTGTTTCTTATCAGTGATGATTTCTCCAGTCAAGGTTTTCAGCGGTGCACTTCTTTTGATCATTGGACCACAGGCTTTCTTTATCCCTTCATACATGCTTCTGATGTTTCCCTTATCACTTGCGATTTGAATGGACTCACATAACTTGATCCAATAGTCATTCGCACACTGCCTGGCAGCCTTTTGTACATCCTTCCTCGCTTGCTTCAGCTCACTCAGAGTGTTACGCGTTGGTCTTTCCTTGTTTCTTAAGAGAGCTATCTTCTTTTTATCAATCAAGGGCTGCAGTATCTGGCTGTTTGCCGCAAACCAGTCCTGCCTCTTATGATCCACAGTGCCGTAAACCCCTACCGCCGTTTTATAAATAGTTTCCTTAAGTTTACTCCATTTATCATTTACTATACAATTTTCTGATGTATCATTGAAAGCGTCCTCAAGTTGCTGTTGAAATTCAAAGCACTTTCCAGGATCGTGAGTGTTAATAATATTAATCCTGGGGCTAGACTTGTGTTTAGCTGTGTAGATTCTCTTTGGTCTCAGTCTAACCCTTGCAACAACCAAAGAATGATCTGTATCACAGTCAGCACTGTGGTAACTTCGAGTTAATGATGTATGGTTCAGATGTTGTCTCCGTGTGATAATGAAGTCCAGCTGATGCCAATGGCCGGATCGTGGATGTTTCCATGTGACCTTATGCATCTCTTTTGTTTTAAAAAAGGAGTTTGTAATACATAGGTCATTTCTAGTGCAATGCTCCAGCAGCCTTTGAACATTATCATTCATGCAACCGATGTTGTATTTTCCAAGGCACACTGGCCATGAACTCGAGTCCTTGCCCACACGAGCATTGAAATCACCGAGCATATAAATGTAGTCGGATTTTGGAACTGCCTTGATCGCAGAGTCTAGCTGCCCATAGAACGTATCTTTCACATCATCAGAGGAAGTGAGTGTCGGTGCATATGCAGTGAGAATGGTGGCAAATCCACAAGAGGTTGCCAAGCGCAGTGATAATAATCTTTCATTACCTCCAGCTGGGATATCAATCATTCCCAGTAGCGAATTCTTCACTGCAAAGCCCACACCGTGTTGCCTTTTTTCTGCCTGCCCTCTTCCCTTCCAAAAAAAGGTGTAATTGTTTTCCCTGAGTGACCCTTCCTCAGCGAGGCGAGTCTCCTGCAGGCCAGCAATATCAATGTTAAGACGATTGAGTTCAGCATCAATCACAGCCGTTTTTCTAACATCGTCAATATTTGTCAAGTCAGTGGAAAATCCTGGACACATGGTTCTCACGTTCCAGGTTGCAAGCCGTAGCTTGAGGTTTCTATTATTCTTTTTATTAGTACCTGGTGCATTGGTTTTACAGCCTGCGATTCAGATTTTGTCCTAGCCCCAAGCACCTATTGAAGCAGGCAGGCTGTGGCGGATCAGCACCCAATTGGCCGGGTGCTGCCCAGCTTGAGGCGGGCGGTAGCTGATCAGTGACACCTGTAGGTGTCTCCCACCGTCAGAGGCAACGCGTGGCGCCCCATGTCTACGCCAACTGACAAGGACTTATAACCCGTAACAGTTGCCTCTCGCTTTGATTCCGAGACCGGTTAAGACCAAGGATGGAGTTATTGCCTCTCCATAGCACAAAGCCTGGGCTAAAATAAAGAAACCATGTGTTGCCCATGCAGCATGATCCCTCTCTAGGCCTGCCTAGTTCACTCCAGAGGAAAGTTAACACCTATACATCTGGAACAAGACAAGCTGCAGAAGCTGCCGGATCAGCAAAGCAATGCTCTAACTATCCGCCTGTCGGAGCTTCGATCCTAGACCAGCTGCCAACCAAGGCTTAGGGCCTGGTCTGCCCTGCCATGACTTATTTTGTCTTTGGGTTGCATTTCCTCGCACCAGGATAAGGCTAGTACCCTCCCAATTGCGCTCTTCCGCCCGAAGCCGTTGGCACAATGTGGGGTGTCGGGTTTGGTGAGCGCCGCCCAACATTCGGCGCTGACAGAAAGCAGGTAGTACCGTCTACTGTCATACGGTAGCTCAGTCATATCTGACTACGACCTGACCTCATGTGCCGATGTTATTTTATTTGTGTTATTTATTTTTATTATTTTTATGTTATTTGCCGATGGAATTTTAGGATTTCCAGGGGGGGGGGGGGCGGATTAAGATTATTTCAAGATCACGTTAATATAAGAACCGATTACTTGATATTGTCGCTTAAAAGTCGCTTAAAAGTCGACAGAGTCGACTTCATCGCACCGGGTTTTATCCCATATGGCTCGGTCTCTTTCCGCAGCGCGGAAAGCGTCGCACAAAGCACGAACTCCGTAGCTTTTAGCGACGACCCACAGGAGTCTCCGAAACATTTAACTCGTAAACCGAAGGGTGCGGCCCGGAATCGAACCCACAACCTTCGGATCACAAGTCAAACGGCTTGACCACTTCGCCACAGAGACTCCCAACTTCTGTGGCGAAGTGGACTTGATATTGTTTTTCCCTTCATACTGTACGGTTCTGTACGTAAATCAATCAATCAATCATGTGCCATGCCGGAAAGCGTGGGCGGTCATGACTCGCCATTTCACTCGATCACCAGTGTCGTGGATCAGCTCAGTGTTCCTGTCCCGTCCATGCCACGTGGCCAAGCCTTCCAGGTATTTACTTCTCGGTCTTCCTCTTGGTCTGTTCCCTTCGATCTTGCCAGTTGTCACCAAGTTCTCCAATCCATTTCCTCTCATAACATGTCCAAAAAATTTTGACTGTCTACGTCTAATCTCTCCAATCAGCTTACGATGTTCATTTGTCTCCTGTAGTACTTGGTCATTGGTTTTTCTGTCTGTCCATGGTATTCTTTGCATTTTCCTCAGAAACCACATTTCTGCAGCCATCAGATGTTTTTCAGCTTGACTGCTCATTGTCCAAGTTTCACATCCATACAAAAGAACAGGCTCTATGTATCCCCTCAACACTCTTTTTCTCGTTTCAATTGACATCTTTTTATTGGTCAGAATGTTTTTCATCTTGCTAAAGGCTACTTTCGCCATGGCGATTCTTGTTCTAATCTCTTCAAGGCATCTCCCATCAGATGTTATGACTGTTCCAAGATAATTGTACCGATTCACTTGTTGAAGAATATTTCCATTTACTTGTATATTACATTGTGGCACTTCTTTCTTCCTAGTGACGACCATAATCTGAGCCTTTTACAATTTAATTCTAACCCCAGTTGCTCACTGTGTACAACAACCGCATCTACCAATTGTTGCAGGTCCCGCGCATTGTCTGCAATTAACATTGTATCATCTTCATATCTAATGTTATTGATGTTTCTTCCACCAATGCTGATTCCATTTATATCCTCTACATTTCTGAAAATATTTTCACTGTATAGGGAAAAAAGATCTGGAGACATCACACATCCCTGCCTAACACCTCTCTTAATTGGCTGATACTGTCCCACTTCATTATCAATCCTTATTGCAGCTTGTTTTCAATATATGTTTTTTATAAGTCTAATGTCTTTCCCATCAATTTGTAGATCTGCAAGCATATCCACCATGTTGACATGTCTAACTCTATCAAAAGCCTTTGTATAGTCAATAAAGCAAAGATGTATATCCTTGTTTACTTCTATAGCACGTTCAATAACTGTTCGCAGCATATACACAGCATTTACTGTACCCTTTCCTTCTACAAACCCGCATTGTTCTTCCCCTATTTCAGGTTGTATCTTCTTCCTCACTCTTTGCATGATAATTCTTAGCAAAATCTTTGTGATGTGACTCATTGTTCTATGTTGATCACATTCCAAGGTTCCTGATTTCTCTGGGATTGCAATAAATACAGAGTTACATAATTCAGGAGGTATATCTCCTGTATCATATAATGTGTTCAGCAGTCTGGTGACTTGCTCTAGTCCAAATTCTTCTAAAGCTTTAATCATTTCTGTTGTGATGTTATCTGCACCGGGGGCCTTGCCAGCTTTCATATGCTTAAGAACATTTCGAACCTCCATCTCCAAAATTGGCGGTCCTTCATTATTAAATCTAATATCATACTGTTCGTCTCTGTTATCATCATAAAGGTGTTTCACATAATCTGTCCATACATGTAGAATCTGGTCTTTTTCTATTATGATTTTGCCATCTTTAGTTTTTAGACACCCTGTTGATGTACTTGTTCTTTTATTAGTAAGTTCCTGAATTCTTTTGTGCACTAATTTGGTATTTTGACTGTTGTGTTTCAATTTCTAAGCACTTTTCCTCAAGCCATGCTTCTTTTGCCTCCTTACATAATATTCTAACTTGTCTGTGAATTTCTTCATATTTGACAGAATTATTTTTGTTGAGTCTTCTTGTTTCCATGAGGTGTAAAATTTCTTCAGTCATCCATTTCTTACGACCCACCTTCTTTAATTTTGGAATAGTTGTTTCTGCAGCCACATTGATTGAATTCTTCAACGTTTCCCATTGATCATCCACATCCTGGAATAGGATCTCTAGATCAGACAATATTTCAAATCTGTTCTGTACTTCTATGTTGAATTTGTTTTGTATTTCCTTGTCATTACTCAATGTACACAAATCATATTTAGTGTTTCCTGTTATATACTTGACTTTCTTCAACTTTATCCTCAATGTTCCTGTGAGTAATCTGTGGTCACTATAACAATCAGCACTTTGAACTGTTTTTGCTACTGTTAGCGCGTTTCTAAATCTTCTGCTAATGAGAATGTAGTCAATCTGGTTTCTAATTCTGCTATCAGGACTCCTCCATGTCCATAATCTTCTAGGGTGTTGCTTAAACCAGGTGTTTCCTACAATCATTTCCTGTTCTTTTGCCCACTCTACGAGTCTGTATCCTCTTTCATTTCTCTCTCCTAAACCATAGTTTCCTACTGTGTATCTATCCCCTTGATTTCCTACTTTTGCATTGTACGTCTCACCCATCTAAAATTCAATTTATAAAGTAAGTAGACCTACAAATCATGTTTTATGTGGATGTCTAGACTTGTTTTAATATGTGCTTTTAAATTTAGCTTCCATTATTACGTATACTGTATAGGGGGCGGGGCGGGATCTTTAGGTAGGAAATACGAAAGGGGGGGGGGGGGGGGGGGAATGACGTTCTGAAAATATGATGAAGGGGAGCGCGAGCCAAATTTTTAGGTAGGAAATACGAAAGGGGGCGGATGACGTTCTGAAAATATGGTGAAGGGGAAGGCCAAAAAAGGTTGAGAACCACTGTTCTAGATTTAATTCTGCCTGATCAGTTTGCGAAACTCATCGTGTCAATTTTTTTGGCGTTGCAGATCATACTGATCCTGTGGCTGCATCTCATGTTAGTGCCTCAACTGCTACTGCAACTCTAGAGCCAATTCTATTTAATCAGTTTGCGTAACTCATCGTGTTTGAATTGTTTTTGCAAGTTCTAGTGGAGTTTCTGCTCGTCCTGATCCTCTGGAAACGTGTGTCGGATAAATGGTTGATTGCTCAACCCCAAAGAGGTAAAGAATCCTCAGTTCCTCTTTCTCAATGTGATCCTGCCCGTTAAAATTAATTTAGCTGTTACTGGCTCAATGATTTGAGACCATTAAGTGGAGTTTTGAAGAACCAAGGAATACCTCCAGGAAAACAATGAAATTTTTACTGAGTATCCCAAATGTCCTTAGGGATGGTTCCTTGCCTCTCCTCTACCAACTAAATAATTAATCTAGGGTAATTGCTTACAACAATTCCAATTATAATCTAATTCTAATTACAATCTAAAGATATCATCAATATGAATATCAGAACTGAAATGTTCTATATTTTTCTCAAGAACATCACAAAGTAAATACCTAAAAGAATTGTGATCCTAGGAAAATAAACAGTGGAAGGTAAAGAGTCTTGGTGCTCTCAAATAGTTATCCACAACATAATTGGTTGCTCTCCATTCAATCTTCCATTATATGGTGTTCAAGGTTTAGATTAGTAGATGTGCAGTTTCATCCTCACCTATGCCTGTCCTCAGGTCTACCGGTTAAGTAATACCATGATTGATTTGGAATTGACAACTATGTTTCCCATCCCATTCTGTACCTAGTTAATTCTCTTCATCTTTTTCTATTCAAGATAAAGGGTCTCATACATTAAGGGCTTTTAAAAATCAGTCCCCATTGTAATGAGTGTTTGTTTATAAGCAATATAAGTACATTATGGTATCCATTCGTGTACAGTATTCAGGTGAATTCTTTTCTAGTCCAAAGTTTTACGGAGAGTATATTCCCTCCTCTTCACCGTCTCTAGACTAAGATTGTACTTCATCTATCAGCATCATCATGCTTATTATAATCAGTATCACCATCATTATGATTACATTATTATCATTACCATCATCATCATGCTCATTATAATCATTTCATCATTCTACCATTATCAACATCATCATGATTACATTAATATCATTACACTAGAGTCATCGTCATCATTGTATTACATTATTATCATTACACTAGATCATATGTGTTAACAGGAGTGACATGAAATACAAAGTGGGATTTTGCTCAAGGTACAAAACCAGATGCTTGTAGTATGCGTAATGTATGATATGTGTCGTGCTTAGCGCACAAACCGAGATGATTGTACGATAAGTGATATTTAATACAATGTGTTTTCATGTGTCGGAGTGTACTAAATTATTATTCAGTTTATGGGTTATGCCGAACAAGTTCTCTGGTGATAGACCTGGCATTACAAATCCAAGTTACCTTCTATCATGAGATTGACTGTTAACTCATACTACTCCTTTGCAGCATTCACTCATTCTCAAACATAATATTTATATGTATGGATGATCAATTCTCTCATCTATCAGACATCATTCATATGTGCATGGATGATCAATTCTCTCATCTAACCTCATTCATACTTGCATGTAAGGTAGGTAATTATACATGTGATTTCCCAATGATAACTTAAAATGTTTAACATCATTGATATCCCAATGAAATCTCTCATTTCACAATCATTCATCAGACACATCATATCTGTAGGAATGCCAATTAGTATATGCAGGTGCTTTACACAGAATACATTCACAGATTCAACCACTATGACATTACAATGACATCTCATCCTTCATCAGAAATTCTAATATTTCCTGGATGATAATTATCATTCATACTGATGGGTTTTATCAAATGATACATTCACATCTGTTTAACAATAGTGAATCACACATGGCACAAGCATGCTCTTCGATGACATAGATTTATGTGATCATAAGACATGAGATTCTCAAAGGATACTTCCTCATGTGTAGCAATAATTAAAATACACAGGGGTCCCCACATTGTCTCATGAATTTATGTGATCTACTCAGTCTAAATTCAGGCATTATGAATCTTAACCATTCTAGCATGCCGGTTGACTAAGTATTATCGTGTGGCACAAACATTAATTCCATATGTTTACAACATTGAAAATACATCTGACTCAATACATGGGTGCTTTAATTCAACACACAAAATTAAGTTCACTATAGGACTCTATTTGGCTCCCATCCCATGTTTTCATGAAATATAAGACGACTATTTGTTTGTCCATGTGCTCATGTCAAAAAGTAAATCTACTGACTAATGTGCTCAGATCTACTTGACTATACACATTACACTAATTTCTCTATCAGTGCTGGCACAGGTAAACTAGTTTTAAATCTTACCAGTGTGGGCACATGTACCATATGTCCTTACCACTGCACTAAGAATTCTGAATTTTCTTAAGTCTTAAGTTACCGCTCTAATTTATTGTAGACTGAGTTTCATGCTTAAGAATTAAAATGTACAACATGTGTCTAATGTGTATACATTAATTAAGTTGTTTAACTGGGAGAAAAATAAAACTCACTATGGTTATTCTTAATGGACAGTCCTTCTACAGTATCAGCACGAGCTGGAACTCCAAAAGAACTTGCAGAAACAAGTCTAACAAGATGAGATTCTCAAAATTATTAGGCAGAATTAGCTCTAGAAGAACGATAAGTTACGCAAACTGAACAAGCAGAATTGGTTCTGGAAGAAGCATTTCATACCCAAACAGAAGATGATTCCACAGGAGCAACTCGAGCTGAAACTCCAAAAGAACTAATACGAAGAGTTATGCAAACTGATAAAGGCAAATTTGGCTCTAGAAGTACAAACAGAAGACGTTTCCACAGTATCAGCACGAGCTGTAACTCCAAAAGAACTTTCAAAAACAAGTCTAACACGATGAGTTACGCAAACTGGTCAGGCAGAATTGGTTCTAGAAGAACCACTCCAGGCACAAACAGAAATTGCTTCCAAAGGATCAGCACAAACTGAAACTCCGAAAGAACGATCAGGCAAAATTGGCTCTAGAAAGACACAGCTAAAGCACAAATATAACACGTTTCCAGAGGATCAGGACGATCAGAAACTCCAATAGAAATTGCAAAAACAATTAAAAAATTATGACTTTCGCAAACTGATCAAATAGAATTGGCTCTAGAGTTGCATAAGCAGTTGAGGCACTACTATTACTACTAACAGAAGATGCTTCAATGGGATCAGCATGAGCTGAAAATCCAAAATAAACTTTCAAACACAAGTCTAACACGATGAGTTACGCAAACTGGTCAGGCAGAATTGGCAATAGAATAAGCAATAGAATAAACAAACGAAAGATGCTTCTACTGTGTCAGCACAAGCTGTAACTCCAAAAGTGCTTGCAAAAACAAGTCTAACGCGAATAGCTACGCGGCAGAATTTTCTCTAGAAGAAAAACAGCTGAGGCACAAAAAGAAGTTTCCACAGTGTTTAGCACGTGCTTAAACTCCAAAAGAACTTGCAAAAACAAGTCAAACACGATGAGTTTCGCAAACTGATTTGGCAATAGAATAATCAGTTCAAACATTAACAAAAGATGCTTCTACTGTGTCAGCACGAGCTTCCAAAAGAGCTCTAAAAGAGCTTGCAAGTCTAACACGATAAGCTACGCGGCAGAATTGGCTCTAGCAGAAACATCTGAGGCACAAATATGATCAATATGAGCTGAAACCCCAACAGAGCTGACACGATAAGTTACACAAACTGATCAGGCAGAATTGGATCTAAAAGAAAATAGTTCAGGCCAAACAGAAGATGCTTCCACAGGATCAGCACGAGCTGGAACTCCAAAAGAACTTGCAGAAACAAGTATAACAAGATGAGTTTCTCAAAATTATTAGGCAGAATTAGCTCTAGAAGAAACTGACACGATAAGTTTCCCACCAAATCTGCCTAATAAGTTTGCAAAATTCCTCGTGTTAGACATGTTTCTGCATATTGTTTTGGAGTTCTGATACTATAGAAGACGTGTTACACTTCTTTTTGCAAGTTATGTTGGAGTTTCAGCTCGTGCTGATCCCGTGGAAGCATTTAATGCTTATTACTGAACTGTTTCTTCTTATAATAAATTCTTTTGCTTCTGCCTGAAACGCCAATTCTGAATGATCACTTTGAGTGTCAGTTCTTTTGGAGGATCAGCTAGCACTGATCATGTGGAAGCATCTATTTGGGCTTGAACTGTTCCTTCTTGAGCCAATTCTGCCCAATCAGTTTGCGAAACTCATCATGTTCTTCAGTGGACTTCTTTTTGCAAGTTCTTTTGGAGTTTTAGCTCGTTCTGATAATGTAGAAAACGTGTTAGACTTCTGTTTGCAAGTTCTTTTTTAGTTTCAGCTCGTGCTTACCCTGGATACGTCTTCAGTTTGTGTCTCTTCTATTCCTTCTAGAGCAGGCCTTATCAGATTGTATAACTCACATGCGTGCTAGTTCTTTTGGAGTTTAAGCTCGTGCTGATCCTGTGGAAGCATCTTCTGTTTGTGCGTGAAGTGCTTCTTCTAGAGCTTAACTCGCCTAATCAGTTTGCGAAACTCATCGTGTTAGACTTGTTTCAGCACGTTCTTTTGCAGTTCCAGCTCGTGCTAATACTGTAGAAAACGTGCTAGACTTCTTTTTGCAAGTTTTTTTTTTAAGTCTCAGCTCGCACTAATCTTGTGGAAGCATCTTCTGTTTGTGCCTGAACTGTTCCTTCTGGAGCCAATTATCCTAATATGTTTGAGACATTCATTGTGTTAGTCTTGTTTCTGTACGTTCTTTTGAAGTTCCAGCTAGTGCTGGATCTTTTGGATCTTTAGTTTCTGCCTAAATGCTTCTTCTAGAGCCAATTCTGAATTATCCGTTTGCGAAACTTATCGTGGTAGTCGTGTTTCTGCAAGTTCTTTTAAAGTTACAGCTCGTGCTGATGCCGTAATAGGATTTTTTTTACTGCCTTAACTGCTTCTTCTATATTCAATTCTGATTGATCAGCTTTAACACGTAACTTATCGTGTTAGACTTCATTTCTGCAAGTTCTTTAGGAGTTTCAGCTCGTGCTGATACTCTGGATATGTCTTCTGTTTGTGCCTCTTCTGTTTCTTCTAGAACTTGCCTTATCAGTTTGGAAAACTCTTCGTGCTAGTTCTTTTGGAGTTAGCTCGCCCTGATCACGTGGAAGCATTTTCTGTTTGTGTCTGAACTGTTCCTTATGGAGCCAATTCGGCCTAATAAGTTTGCGAAACTCATCGTGATAAACTTGTTTCTGCATGTTCTTTTGGAGTTGCAGCTCGTGCTGATACTGTAGAAGACGTGTTAGACTTCTTTTTGCAAGTTCTTTTGGAGTGACAGCTCGTGCTGGTCCTGTGGAAGCATCTTATGCTTTTTCCTGAACTATTTCTTCTATATTCAATTCTGATTGATTAGTTTGCGTAACTCATCGTGTTAGACTTCTTTTTGCAAGTTCTTTTGGAGTTTCAGCTCGTGCTGATCCCGTGTCATGCTTATGACTGAACTGCTTCTTCTGTAATCAATTCTTTTGTTTCTGTCTGAAATGCCAATTCTGTATGATCTGTTTGCGTAACTCTTCGTGCTAGTTCTTTTGGAGTTTCAGCTCGTGCTGATCATATGGAAGCATCTCCCCTCTGCTGTGTGTCCACCGTGACGAGGTAGAGGGGCTTGCGCATCCCAATGACCCCAAGAGCTATGCCGACGGTAGCACAGCTACTGGTAGGGCCACCCATGTCGGACAGGTCAAGGGAGAGGGACCAGACGAAGAGACACACAAACCTGCTGCCTTGTAGGTAGACTGGGGACAGTCAAAGGCTAGTGAAAGCACCCCGAATACATGCTTGTCGAAATCGGATGTACTGAGCCACAGGCTTGACAAAGCAGTGCAACGTAACTTAATTCATGATGTCACAAATCAAAATTAATCGTTATGGTGCTAATCCCGTGAAGTCTCATCAGGCGGCGATAGTGCCGGGCCCCCTGCCTCGAGGGGGTCCACCCATGACTACTGGTGGTCACCTTCCCCTGTGCTGTGGAGTCAAGGCACAGAGGAGTAGGTTAAGAGCTATTGACCAAATACCCCGGACACTCAACATACTACAGTGGAATGCCGAAGGAGTTTACAAGAAGAAAGACTCCCTAACACAGCGTCTTCATAAAGATAGAATAGATGTGGCATGCATTCAAGAGACACACCTCAACGCCAATCACAAATTCTCAGTCAGAGGATATCAGGCCACACGTTTCGACCGCGAAGGACACAAAGGAGGAGTTCTAATACTTACACGAAATACAATACCTTGCAGCGAAGTATCTGTGATCTCTGACAACCAAACATAAATTATAGGTGTTGATATAATGATAAAGGACGTGAAAATAAGAATCTACAATCTGTATAGCCCAGCAGATAAGGACCTTACACTCTCAAACATGAAAATAACTGACACAAACTGCATTATTGTCGGAGACTTTAATAGCCGTTCAGAAAGATGGGGATACCCAGATACTGACAAAAGAGGAGATGAATTGGAGGACTGGGAAATAGACTCAAATTTCCATCTACTCAACAAAGCGGATGACACACCGAGCTTCTACTCCAGAAGATGGCTTACCACTTCTACTCCAGACTTAGCTTTCTGCACAGGAGACACCCTCCACAACATCGATCGCCATGTGCTGGACCAATTAGCAGGTAGTGACCACAGACCAATCAAGCTTGTAATGAATATGGAGTATGTTCCACAGGAGCAAAAGCTCTTGCCCTGCTAAAATTACAAACGAGCAGATTGTGACAGATTTGCCATACTAACAGACAAATATTGTGAAAACATAAATACACGATATGGCAACATAAAGCAAATGGTGGAAAGTCTAAACAGAGCGATAATACAGGCAGTCACTGAGTCCATTCCAAGAGGAGCGAGGAAAAATTACAAACCATACTGGACTGAAGAACTACAAAGTTTGGAGGACAAAGTTGAAGATGCCAGGAAGACAGCAGAGAGAGAACAAACAATAAAAGCGAACATCTCTCTCAAAGCCATCTCAGCAAAATATAAAAGAACAGTAAATCAAACAACAAGAGATTGTTGGAGGGAAAAAACAGAAAACCTGAATTTTGACAGGGATGGAAACAAACTATGGAAACTAGTGAAAGCCATGAACAATGAAGGACCTAGAAACAAACAAATAACAATTAAACAAGGAAATGCCTTGCTTACAGGAAAAAAAGGCTGCAAATGCACTAATGGAACACTATGAAAATGCAAACCACATTGATATTACACCCGAACAGAAGAAAGCAATCAAAGACAAACAGATACATCATAGAAATACAGAGACAGCATCAGAATATATTATGGCAAATCTAACAATGGAAGAAATGGAACAGGCAATGAATACCCTAAAAAAGAAGAAATCACTTGGAAAGGATGGAATCACAAATGAAATGCTAATAGGACTAGGCACCAAGGCAAAGAAGAAACTACTAGCAGTCCTAAATAACAGCTGGAAGAGAGGAATAGTCCCACAGGCATGGAAGGAAGCTATACTAGTACCAGTCCCAAAGAAAGGAAAAGACCTGGAAGAACCAAATGGCTATCGACCTATCAGTCTACTTAGCTGTGTAGGAAAATTAATGGAACGCATTATCAATGGCAGGCTAACATGTCATCTGGAAGAAAACAAACTCTTAACACCACACTAAGCAGGATTCAGAAAGTACAGATCCACTGAAGATCAAATAACCTATATAGCTCAGGAAATAGAGGATGCCTTCCAAGAGAAAAGCACACACTAGCAGTCTGGATAGATTTAGAAAAAGCATTTGATAAAGTATGGAAGGAAGGACTGAAAGTAAAACTGCCAAAAATGCATGTTTGTGGGAAAATGTATAAATGGATCAGCCACTACCTTGAGAACAGAACTGCCAGGACGAAAGTACAAGGACAAACAAGCGAACTGATGCTGTTGGAGCAAGGTGTCCCCCAAGGAGGAGTTCTTTCACCAACATTATTCCTAGCATATATAAATGACATCACAGAAAATTTTCCAGCCGGAGTACCCACATCCTCCTTTGCAGATGACCTAGCCATATGGACATCTGAAGAATATATTAGTACAGCTAACAGCAGAATACAGCAAGCCTTATTAGCGCTAGAGGACTGGTCAAAATCATGGCTAGTGAAGATAAGTGAGGAGAAAACAACATGCACAGTGTTCTCCCTCTCAAATAAAACTCAGCACCCTAAGCTGGTATTGAATGGAAAAATATTGCGCCATGAAGAAAATCCAAACTATCTAGGAGTCACCTTTGATCGTCGCCTGACATGGAAGACACAGGTTGAGAAAAATCGAACAAGAGCAAGGCAGAGAATGACAATCATGAAAAAGCTTGCTGGTACAACGTGGGGAGCAGATGAGAAAGTTCTCAAGAAGTTATATACTGGACGGGTGTGGCCAGTACTGGAATATGGCATTGCAGCTTGGGCAACAGCAGCTAAGTCAAACTTTAACAAAATAAGTAGAGTCCAAAACCACGGAATGCGAATCATAACTTGAAGCCTGAAGACAACGCCTATTAATGAACTAGAAAAGATCACTTATTTACAACCAATGCAGGACAGAAGAGATAGCAGAGCCCAGCAACAAGCAGACAAATTTAGAAGATTGACAGGTTTAATGGTTTTGGAAAAGGAAGACTGAAGCGTAGCAACTTTGTAGAAATTGCAAAACGAAAGATTAGGGCAGATCCCATACTTAACATATCAACAGTCAAGCCCATTTACAATGCACACAACTTCCCAGCTTGGAGACAGCAGCAACTGCCTGAGATGATAGAAAACATTCCTGGTATTGAGAAAAAGAACACTCAGAATGAAACCGAAAGAAGAAAAATAACCCTCAACTACATAAAAGAACATTACCCAAGCAGCAATTGGACCCATGCATATACAGATGGATCAGTCAAAGATTCAATTAAAAATGGAGGAGGAGGAATTCTCCTTAATTTAAAAAATGGAGTGATTAAAACACTGTGGCAAGTAGAAAATTTTCAAGTAACTTCAAAGCGGAGGTAGAGGCTTTGAAAACTGCAGCAGAAATGCTCTTGATGGAGGAAAATAAAGAGAAGCAAATAGCTATCTTCACAGATGCATAGTCAGCTGTCTCAATACTGAAGAGCAAAAACAGCACAGAACTAGCTGACCTAAGAGCAGCACTCCATGGTCTATGCCAGAAATCCAAAAAAGTTGTAATACAGTGGATCCCATCACGTTGCAGTATACCTGGAAATGAAGAGGCTGACAGACTTACAAAAGAGGGTGGACGATTACCACAGCCCGACATAGACAACCTATAATGAGGCAAAAAGGTTTATAAAAAGCACTTATAGAACCAAATGGGAATCAGAGCATCCAGGCCACCAGAAGGATGATGCATATTACAAACTCGACCGAAGAGAACAAGTAGCAATCTGCAGACTCCGCACAGGACATAACAGGCTGAAATACCACTTGTTCAATAAACTAAAGATAGGAGATACCGATGAATGTAATTGTGGAACTGGTAAAATGACAGCTAAACATTTGCTGCAGGAGTGCCCAATATATGCAGAACAGAGAAAGATATTTTGGCCCACGTCTGCTTCATTTGAGGACAAGCTCTATGGAGATATCAACAAGCTCAAGTTGACTACAGCTTACTTTAACTACATTCAGGTTGACATCTAAAGGTGCATGAAGATGTATTTAGACTGCCACACTTCATACCACAGGTATGTCGGTTACAAAAGAGTCCCAGAGGCATGAAATTGAATATTGCTTGGATAGCACATCCATTACGTGGAAAGTCCGAATCAAAAGCTCACTGTCTGGGCTTCGTAAATGGTGGAAAAAGTGTCCTAGTGACACGAAATGGAATATTGCTTGGATAGCAAATCCATTACGTGAAAAGTCCGAATCGAAAGCTCACTGTGTGGGCTTCATAAAAAGTGTCCTAGTGGCACGAAATGGAATATTGCTTGGATAGCAAATCCATTATGTGGAAAGTCTTAATCGAAAGCTCACTGTGTGGATGTCATCTGCAGACTGCATTCTTCTGGTTTCCGGAGGAACAGCCTATGGTGAACGGAAGGCCCAATATACGGAAGTGAGGCTAAGCGGCCATGTGCAGGACGTGACGATTCCTTGGGTGAGCGCTGTGTGATGGCTCTGCAATTATGGAAGCCTCCTTGGATGGCGGGGAATGCCCATGGTCTGCCCCTGCCTTCCCTTGAGGGTTGTCCAGGATGTCTTTGGCTGTTCTATATGGGCCAGCTAGGATCGGGGATAACACCACAACAGTGAGATTCAAACGTCCTAAGAAATCCCCGGGAAGGTTAATCCGGTCAACAAATGCCAGCAGAAGTCGGATGTGTCGGCCTAACGGCGCAAGAACGCAGATCTGTTGTAAACAGGCACAACGCAGTCACATCCGGAAAAAAACATCCGGATGAACGCAGAAGAAGAAGAAGAATATGGAAGCATTTTCTGTTTGTGCGTGGACTGCTTCTTCTAGAGCATATCCTGGACAATCAGTTTGCGAAACTCATCTTGTTAGATTTCTGTTTGCAAGTTCTTTTGGAGTTTCCGCTCGTACTGATCATGTGGAAGCATCTTCTGTTTGTGATGGAAAAACTGTTTTCTGGAACCAAATCTGCCTAATGTGTTTGCGACACTCATCGTGTTAGATTTGTTTCTGTAAGTTCTTTTGGAGTGTCAGCTCGTGCTGATCCCGTGGAAGCATCTAATGCTTATGACTGAACTGCTTCTTCTATGATCAATTCTTTTGTTTCTGCCTGAAATGCCAATTCTGTATAATCAGTTTGCGTATCTCTTCGTGCTAGTTCTGTTGGAGTGTCAGCTCGTGCTGATCATATGGTAGCATGTTCTGTTTGTGCATGAACTGCTTCTTCTATATTCCATTTTGATTGATCAGCTTGCGTAACTTATCGTGTTAGACTTCTTTTTGCAAGTACTTTTGGAGTTTCAGTTCTTGCTGATACTGTGGAAATGTCTTCTGTTTGTACCTCTTCTGTTTCATTCTAAAGCCTGCCTTATCAGTTTGCGTATCTCTTCGTGCTAGTTCTTTTGAAGTTTAAGCTCGTTCTGATCCTCTGGAAGCAATTTCTATTTGTGCCTGGACTGCTTCTTCTAGAGACGTGTTTCTGCAAGTTCTTTTAGAGTTACAGCTCGTGCTGATACCGTAGTAGGATCTTTTTTCCTGCCTTACTGCTTCTTCTATATTCAATTCTGTTTGATCAGTTTGCGTAACTTATCGTGTTAGACTTCTTTTTTCCAAGTTCTTTTGAGCTCCAAAAGTTCTTTTGGAGTTTCAGCTCGTGCTGAAACTCCGGATATATCTTTTGTTTGTGTCTCTTCTGTTTCATTCTAGAGCTGCCATATCAGATGGCGTAACTCTTTGTGCTGGTTCTTTTGGAGTTTCGGCACTAATCATATGGAAGCATCTTCTGTTTGTACCTGAACTGTACCTTCTGGAGAAAATTATCCTGTTATGTTTGAGACACTCATCGTATTAGTCTTGTTTCTGTACTTTCTCTTGGAGTTCCAGCTAGTGCTGGATCGTTTGGATCTTAGTCTTCTTCCAGAGCCAATCCTGCCCAATCAGTTTGCGAAACTCATCGTGTTAGACTTCTTTTTGCAAGTTCTTCTGGAGTTTCAGCTCATACTGATCATGTGGAAACATCTTCTGTTTGTGATGGAAAAACTGTTTCTTTTGGAACCAAATCTGCCTAATAAGTTTGCGAAACTCAATCGTGTTAGACATGTTTCTTTGTTTTGGAGTTCCAGCTTGTGCTGATACTGTAGAAGATGTGATAGACTTGTTTTTGCAAGTTATTTTGAAGTTTCAGCTCGTGCTGATCATATGGAAGAATGTTCTGTTTTGCGGTGAACTTCTTTTTTCTAAATCAAATTCTGCCGTATCAGTTTGCGAAATTTATCGAGACAGTTCGTTTGAAGTTTCAGCTCGTACTGATCATGTGGAAGCATCTTCTGTTTGTGCGTGGACAGCTTCTTCTAGAGCCAATCATGCCCAATCAGTTTGCGAAACTCATCGTGTTAGACTTCTTTTTGCACGTTCTTCTAGAGTTACAGCTCGTACTGTGCATATGTCTTCTGTTTGTGCCTCTTCTGTTCCTTCCAAAGCCTGCCTTATCAACTCTTCGTGCTAGTTATTTTGGAGTTTCAGCTCATAGTGATCATTTGGAAGCATCTTCTGTTTGTGATGGAAAAACTGTTTCTTCTGGAACCATATCGGCCTAATAAGTTGGCGAAACTCATCGTGTTAGGCATGTTTCTGCATGTTGTTTTGGAGTTCCAGCTTTCTGTGTCTTCTAGAGCCAATTCTGAATGATCAGTGTGCAAAACTCATCGAGATAGACGTTTTTCTGCAATTTCTTTTAGAGTTATAGCTCGTACTGATACTGTGGAAGCATCTCATTGCTTGTGCATGAATTGCTTCTTCAATATTCCATTGTGATTGATTAGCTTGCGTAAATTATCGTGTTAGACTTCTTTTTGCAAGTTCTTTTGGAGTTTCAGCTCGTGCTGATACTCTGGATATGTCTTCTGTTTGTGCCTCTTCTGTTTCAGTCAAGAGCCTGCCTTATCAGTTTGCGTAACTCTTTGTGCTAGTTCTTCTGTCTGTGATGGAAAAACTTTTTCTTCTGGAACCAAATCTGCTTAATATGTTTGCGACATTCATCGTGTTAGACTTGTTTCTGCAAGTTCTTTTGGAGTTCCAGCTCGTGCTGATACTATAGAAGACGTGTTAGACTTGTTTCTGCAAATTCTTTTGGAGTTCCAGCTCGTGCTGATACTATAGAAGATGTGTTAGACTTGTTTTAGCAAGTTATTTTGTAGTTTCAGCTCGTGCTGTTCCCGTGAATGCACTGCTTCTTCTATAATCAATTCTTTTGTTTCTGCCTAAAATGGCAATTCTGATTGATCAGTTCGCGTAACGTATCGTGTCTTCTTTTTGCAAAGTTCTTTTGGAGTTTCAGCTAGCACTAATCATGTGAAAGCATCTTCTGTTTGTGCCTGAACTGTTCCTTCTGGGGCCAATTATCCTAATATGTTTGAGACACTCATCGTATTAGTCTTGTTTCTGTACGTTCTCTTGGAGTTCCAGCTACAATGAAACAGAAGAACTTGCAAAAAGAAGTCTAACACGATGAGTTTCGCAAACTGATTGGGCATGATTGGCTCTAGAAGAAGCAGTCCACGCACAAAGAGAAGATGCTTCCACATGATCAGTACGAGCTGAAACTTCAAAAGAACTGACTCGATCAATGTCGCAAACTGATAAGGCAGAATTTGATTTAGAAAAAGAAGTTCACCGCCAAACAGAACATGCTTCCATATGATCAGCACGAGCTGAAACTCGAAAATAACTTGCAAAAACAAGTCTAACACGTCTTCTATAGCATCAGCGCGAGCTGGAACTCCAAGAGAACTTGTAAAAAGAAGTCTAACACGATAAATTGAATATAGATGAAGCAGTTAAGGCAGGTAAAAAGATCCTACTACGGTATCAGCACGAGCTTGAAGAAACACGACTTTCACGATGAGTTTCGCAAACTGATAATTCAGAATTGGCTCTAGAAGAAGCATTTAGGCAGAAACAAAAGATCCAAAAGATCCAGCACTAGCTGGAACTCCAAGAGAACGTACAGAAACAAGACTAATACGATGAGTGTCTCAAACATATTAGGATAATTGGCTCCAGAAGGAACAGTTCAGGCACAAACAGAGGATGCTTCCACATGATCAGTACGAGCTGAAACTTCAAAAGAACTGACTCGAAAAATTTCGCAAACTGATACGGCAGAATTTGATTTACAAAAAGAAGTTCACCGCCACACAGAACATGTTTCCATATGATCAGCACGAGCTGAAACTCCAAAATAACTTGCAAAAACAAGTCTAACACGTCTTCTACAGTATCAGCGCGAGCTGGAACTCCAAAAGAATTTGCAGAAACAAGTCTAACACGTTGAGTGTCGCAAACATATTAGGTCGATTTGGTTCCAGAAAAAACAGTTTTTCCATCACAGACAGAAGAACTAGCACAAAGAGTTACGCAAACTGATAAGGCAGGCTCTAGAATGAAACAGAAGAGGCACACACAGAAGACATATCCAGAGTATCAGCACGAGCTGAAACTCCTAAAGAACTTGCAGAAACAAGTCTAACACGATGAGTGTCGCAAACTTATTAGGCAGATTTGGTTCCAGAAGAAACAGTTTTTCCATCACAAATAAAAGATTCTTCCAAATGATCAGTATGAGCTGAAACTCCAGAAGCACATGCAATAAGAAGTCTAACACGATGAGTTTCGCAAACTGATTGGGCATGATTGGCTCTAGAAGAAGCAGTCCACGCTCAAAGAGAAGATGCTTCCACATGATCAGTACGAGCTGAAACTTCAAAAGAACTGACTCGATAAATTTCGCAAACTGATACGGCAGAATTTGATTTAGAAAAAGAAGGTCACCGCTTCCATACGATCAGCACGAGCTGAAACTCCAAAATAACCCTCAAAAACAAGTCTAACACGTATTCTACACTATCAGTGAGAGCTAAATTGAATATTGAAGAAGCAGTTAAGGCAGGAAAAAAGATCCTACTACGGTATCAGCAACGAGCTTGCAGAAAAACGACTTTCACGATGAGTTCCGCAAACTGATAATTCTGTTTGTGCCTCTTCTGTTTCAGTCAAGAGCCTGCCTTATCAGTTTGCGTAACTCTTTGTGCTAGTTCTTCTGTCTGTGATGGAAAAACTTTTTCTTCTGGAACCAAATCTGCGTAATATGTTTGCGACATTCATCGTGTTAGACTTGTTTCTGCAAGTTCTTTTGGAGTTCCAGCTCGTGCTGATACTGTAGAAGACGTGTTAGACTTCTTTTTGCAAGTTCATTTGGAGTTTCAGCTCTTACTGATCATGTGGAAGCATCTTCTGTTTGTGATGGAAAAACTGTTTTTTTCTGGAACCAAATCTGCCTAATAAGTTTGCGAAACTCACCGTGTTAGACATGTTTCTGCATGTTGTTTTTTAGTTCCAGCTTTCTGCTTCTTCTAGAGCCAATTCTGAATGATCAGGGTGCGAAACTCGTCGTGATAGATGTTTTTCTGCAAATTCTTTTAGAGTTATAGCTCGTGCTGATACTGTGGAAGCATCTCATTTGCTTGTGCATGAAATGCTTCTTCAATATTCCATTCTGATTGATCAGCTTGCGTAACATATCGTGTTAGACTTCTGTTTGCAAGTTCTTTAGGAGTTTCAGCTCGTGCTAATACTCTTTATATGTCTTCTGTTTGTGCCTCTCCTGTTTCATTCTAGAGCCTGCCTTATCAGTTTGCGCAACTCTTTGTGCTAGTTCTTCTGTCTGTGATGGAAAAACTGTTTCTTCTGGAACCAAATGTAATAATATGTTTGCGACACTCATCGTGTTAGACTTGTTTCTGCACGTTCTTTTGGAGTTCCAGCTCGTGCTGATACTGTAGAAGACGTGTTAGACATGTTTCTGCATGTTGTTTTGGTGTTCCAGCTCGCGCTGATACTGTAGAAGACGTGTTAGACTTGTTTTTGCACGTTATTTTGGAGTTTCAGCTCGTGCTGATCATATGGAAGCATGTTATGTTTGGCGGTGAACTTCTTTTTCTAAATCAAATTCTGCCGTATCAGTTTGCGAAATTGATCGAGTCAGTTCTTTTGAAGTTTCAGCTCGTACTGATCATGTGGAAGCATCTTCTCTTTGTGCGTGGACTGCTTCTTCTAGAGCCAATCATGCCCAATCAGTTTGCGAAACTAATCGTGTTAGACTTCTTTTTGCAAGTTCTTCTGGAATTTCAGCTCATACTGATCATTTGGAAGCATCTTTTGTTTGTGATGGAAAAACTGTTTCTTCTGGAACCAAATCTGCCTAATAAGTGTGCGAAACTCATCGTGTTATACTTGTTTCTGCAAGTTCTTTTGGAGTTCCAGCTCGTGCTGATACTCTGGATATGTCTTCTGTTTGTGCCTCTTCTGTTTCATTCTAGAGATTGCCTTATCAGTTTGCGTAACACTTTGTGCTAGTTCTTCTGTCTGTGATGGAAATACTGTTTCTTCTGGAACCAAATCTGCCTAATATGTTTGCGACACTCATCGCGTTAGACTTGTTTCTGTAAGTTCTTTTGGAGATCCAGTATAACAGTATCTCTGTTATGGGATTTAGATTAGCTAGAAAGTAGTCAGAGAGTTAATGAATGCTGCGCATTCATTAACTAATGGGGAAATAAAGTAAGTGAACGCGTGAGCACGAATGGGTTTAGGTATCCAGGGGTGGCTCACGCGTCACTTGAGATTCGGCTAGGAGGACAATAACAAACATGTCTGTAAATAACATCACCAGTTTGAAGATGTATTATTTCAATCAATAAACGCATATTTATATTATAGTCGAGACTTGTCAACTATATCGACACGAGCCATCCACTGTACACAGCCTTATCGTGTCATCTGTACTGTTATACAGGCTGTTTTGGTGCCGTCGATCCCAAGATTTCCAGCATGGGTCGTCGCGGAGATAATTGACACAAGCAAAGATTTGTTTTATCTGCGTCTGGAGATGGATGTTTATTGGTTTTCTCAAGAAAAAAATGAGGGACGCAGCAGCTAAAAGCCCGCCCAGGGGTAGTTGTGATTTCCCGGTGTTTGCTAAGTGGATCTTAGTCAAGGTCAGGAGATTTGCTTAATCTTGCTTCATTGAGTGACCGATGTTTTTTGATATACCTGACTCACCAATATACAGTGCCTTGATCGGTGACTTACGCTGCTTTTTATTGAAGTCAAGAATTGCTGTTTTGCATCGTAATTTTTAAATGATGTCGTCAATGCTAGATACATCATACAACCTGTAAATCCACCTTGTAACCTCGGGAAATAAATTATCTGTCTACAGCCGAATGATCAGCTCCAATAGGAACAGCAAAATCTCGAGGATGATAAATTTTATGAACGTAGTCTCAGCTCACTGGACTGTTTGAGGTCGAATCAAGGTCGACTTTCACTTTTTGGACCAGTAAATTTCTCGAATCAAGATCAACAGTCACTTCAGCTCAGTGAAAGCATTGAATATGTTCAACTTATCTCAAATCAGTGATGACAATTGATTTGAACTGACCGTTCAACTACCACAAATACAACTGAATCGTTTTTAAATTGGAGACCATCCAAGGGGTGAATTCTCAGTGAAGATAGATCTAACTTCTCGATAACTAACGGTCAAATATTTGTCGATTGGATCATCTTCCGTTCCTTTGTCGATTGGAACATCTTCCGTCACTTTGTCGATTGGATAATCTTCCGTTCCTTTGTCGATTGGAACATCTTCCGTCACTTTGTCGATTGGATCATCTTCCGTCACTTTGTCGATTGGACCATACTTCATTTTCACCCATAGACATAGGACAGGCATCGTCAGTTGGTAAACCCAGAACAAACAACAGAGCAGTATAGGTAATGGAGGATCTACAGCAAGTATAATCATAAATTTTGATTAATAATAATTTCAGATTAATTAACAACATACCCAATTGAACAGAGTATTTCTTGCTGCTTGCTTTAAGATAATATTGTGTTAATATATTAGTATACTATATTGGTTGGTACTTCCCATTACAGATTTTTTTTAGAATGGAAGCCTAAGATCTTTCATAAGTTAGACTGGAGTGGGCACAGTGATAGATAGACTTAACACAATCATAAAACAACAGGGCTTCATATCATAAAGGCGTGGTGAGTTACTATGGAAGTCTTTTATAGGAAGTTAGGACGTGTGACAGAGTTGATGGGTGACTTAAAAATGGACGTAGACAGAATTTCGTCCATGATAAAAGTAATAAAGAAACAGACGCTTGAACGAACGGAACACAAGACAGGTATGAGACGTTCTGAGGTAAACAAGTCCAATAGAAATGATAACCAGTCTGGTTGCAATTTTAAAGTTATCAACCATATACATATGAAAGCAGATAAAAGTGAGACACAGAGACATATAGGAATTAGTAATGGTCAGAAAATGAAACAATGGTCGTGGCCTTCAAAGAGCGAAAATGCAAAAGCCTTGCGAGAGAATTGGTTTCAGATCAGACAGTTGAGATATTCGGTAGCAAAGTTGAATAACAGAGAAAGAAACATAGATAAGATTTTGGGTTGTCAGGAGGTATCTTCAGTCTTTTGTGTCAGACAAGAAAGAGAGACACAGACGCAGATGATGGAAGTGGTAGACAATATTACACAGGCTCAAGTAGACACGGTACAACCGACTAAAACGAGGGAAACACAAACTATGGTAGAACTTACAAAACCAGCACAAATTGAAAAAGTTGCGGCAGTAAAAATTAAAGAGAGTGTATGTAAGCCCTTAAAACTAAGAAACACCAGACAGAAAGTTAGAAAAAGTGTCAAAGCCAGTTCTGAAAGTCTGCTGGTAAACGTGGCTTCGACTGGCGTAGTAACAGATGCCTCAGACGGAGACATGGAGTTTCTCCCTGACTGCGACAGGAAAAGTAGCGGTTTAAATAAAAAGAATATTGCTTGTAAGAGTTCAGACTACAGAGATCTTGCTTCCTCTTCCGTAACATATGCTGGAACGACCATATACAGTGATTATTCAGAAGATGAGGGAGGAAGGTATAAAATATATCGGACAGACTGCGGTAAAAACAAGAATAGCAAATAAAGGAAACAGAAAGAAAGCACTTACGAAGAAGAATAGTAATAAACAGATAGCAGAAATCTACTCGACTACGGAGGATGACATAGAAAAATTAGAGAATACATGACCATAAGACCGGAATACTTTAATGACAGTCTGACATTTATAGATAATGAAGATGAGATAGACGAAGAGAGACACACATTAGTAGCAGGAGACAGTGAACTATTTGGGTTAGATACGCTTTATAGCTGTTAGAATTCTGAGGATGATGAATAGTATATTGCATCGTTTTGTCTTACGAGATGAATTGCGGTTTGAACATATACATATGAAGAGTTTTTTTTTGGTGTAGTATCACAATATATGGTGCAGGCAATAGTGTTATTTTGGGTAGAGAGTCACAGCAAGTGATAGATAATTTTAAAGCTGGTGAGTGGTGGAATATTCTAGTGGGTACGCTATAAAGAATATCTTGTGTTTGATTGCGGTGCGGGGAGAATAGACAATGTAGAAATTGAAACGTCCCTTGTCCAGAATGGGTTGATCAGGTTAAGTGATGCATAACTGGTGTGATTGAAGTAGGCTAGACTCAGCACAGAATGTGCACGGAGAAAGATAAACTAATTATGAATGCTCGTACAAGAATGACGTGATGTCTGAAATAGAATTTAAGTTTCGCTGGTTGGTTTGAGAAGCAGATATAGTAGCATTGGTGGAGGTGAAAGAAGCTGACGCGTTAATAGTGTAGGATGAGGTGATGAGGAGGTTGAGGAGAAGTGAGTGAGTAGTTAAGTGTCGGAGTGATTTGTCTGCTTATGCGTTGTCCTTGCGTGCGTAAACGTGTAGACAAACCTGTGTGTTCGTCGCGCTGATTAGAGAATAAAGAGTGAAGTTTTGAAACGTCGTCTGGTTGGAATGCATGGATAGAACGATATCAGGTGATTGGTAGTAGCACATGGATGTACGGGGCGGTTGGTATATCTTAGACTTGAAGCGGTGTGAAGGGAGATTGTGTATCACTGTCTGAGCAAACATAAAATACGAATACCGTGTGAAAATGCGAAGAGTGGTTAATAAGTGACGTTGATAAAACGTAGAGCATAGAGTAACTGAGTATATGAGAATTGAGAGGTAAAAAGAACATGATTAGAGATTGGTGATGTCTTTTGGTTAGAATATCTGACGTTAGACAGAGTTAATGAAAGTTATATGACAGGCTGACGGAAAGAGAGTTAACGTATTGAATGATGTTTCAAGAAACAGATTTAGTAGGGTTGGAAGAGAGAGACATATCGAAGCAAGAATGCCTGATAGAGAGAATTGAGATAATATGGTTTGCCCAGTCGGAGTGAGAATTGTCGTTAGGCATGTACGGTGTTGTGTATGGTTTCTGATAGAGTTCCGATAAATAGGAATGGTAGTGAAAGATGAGTGACGTAAACAAGATTAGTTAAATGAATGTTGGAGAACGTGATCCGATAAGTGTGACTGGTTTAACTATCATCGCGGTGCAAGAACGCTAGAAGAGACTTGAGGATAGCTTAGAGTAGTTGTGGTGAGATGTTGGAAAGTAATGATACGTTAGTTAGTTGTGTCGGGTAGAAGAGAGACTTAAAAGTAGAATTAGTTGTTGGTACAGTAGATAGAGGCATGGGTGAAGTCTATAGTAAATAGACAAGTTTTTTTTTGCTGGGTGTAGCATGGTGGAGATACCGTAGTTAACGGTAATGATTAAGAAGTTGTAGTAATTCTTGGTACAAATCCAAGGGAAACAATTGGTGTGCCGAGCCGCAGGTTCTATTAGTAGATAGATGACTGCTGGTACATTGAGATAACATTGGGATAGTCGCCATATTAGTACTAGGTGAAGTGAGTTGTTCTGCAGTTTACAATGGTTGTTTAGGGTGATATTCCAGATATTATGATGTGTTAGGAGTTAGTTTGGTAAAAATTCTTTTGTTTCTGCCTAAAATGCCAATTCTGATTGATCAGTTTGCGTAACGTATCGTGTTAGACTTCTTTTTGCAAAGTTCTTTTGGAGTTTCAGCTAGCACTAATCATGTGGAAGCATCTTCTGTTTGTGCCTGAACTGTTCCTTCTGGAGTCAATTATCCTAATATGTTTGAGACACTCATCGTATTAGTCTTGTTTCTGTACGTTCTCTTGGAGTTCCAGCTAGTGCTGGATCTTTTGGATCTTTTGTTTCTGCTAAATGCTTCTTCTAGAGCCAATTCTGAATTATCAGTTTGGGAAACTCATCGTGAAAGTCGTGTTTCTGCAAGCTCGTCCTGATACCGTAGTAGGATCTTTTTTCCTGCCTTAACTGCTTCTTCTATATTCAGTTTATCGTGTTAGACTACGTTTTACAAGTTCTCTTGGAGTTCCAGCACGCGCTGATACTGTAATAGACGTGTTAGACTTGTTTCTGCAAATTCTTTAGGAGTTTCAGCTCGTGCTGATACTCTGGATATGTCTTGTGTTTGTGCCTATTCTGTTTCATTCTAGAGCCTGCCTTATCAGTTTGCATAACTCTTTGTGCTAGTTCTTCTGTCTGTGATGGAAAAACTGTTTCTTCTGGAACCAATTCTGCTTAATATGTTTGCGACACTCATCATGTTAGAATTGTTTCTGCAAGTTCTTTTGGAGTTGACATGTTTTTGCAAGTTATTTTGGAGTTTCAGCTCGTGCTGATCATATGGAAGCATGTTCTGTTTGGCGGTGAACTTCTTTTTCTAAATCAAATTCTGCCGTATCAGTTTGCGAAATTTATCGAGTCAGTTCTTTTGAAGTTTCAGCTCGTACTGATCATGTGGAAGCATCTTCTCTTTGTGCGTGGACTCATGCCCAATCAGTTTGCGAAACTCATCGTGTTAGACTTCTTTTTGCAAGTTCATTTGGAGTTTCAGCTCTTACTGATCATGTGGAAGCATCTTCTGTTTGTGATGGAAAAACTGTTTTTTTCTGGAACCAAATCTGCCTAATAAGTTTGCGAAACTCACCGTGTTAGACATGTTTCTGCATGTTGTTTTTTAGTTCCAGCTTTCTGCTTCTTCTAGAGCCAATTCTGAATGATCAGGGTGCGAAACTCGTCGTGATAGATGTTTTTCTGCAAATTCTTTTAGAGTTATAGCTCGTGCTGATACTGTGGAAGCATCTCATTTGCTTGTGCATGAAATGCTTCTTCAATATTCCATTCTGATTGATCAGCTTGCGTAACATATCGTGTTAGACTTCTGTTTGCAAGTTCTTTAGGAGTTTCAGCTCGTGCTAATACTCTTTATATGTCTTCTGTTTGTGCCTCTCCTGTTTCATTCTAGAGCCTGCCTTATCAGTTTGCGCAACTCTTTGTGCTAGTTCTTCTGTCTGTGATGGAAAAACTGTTTCTTCTGGAACCAAATGTAATAATATGTTTGCGACACTCATCGTGTTAGACTTGTTTCTGCACGTTCTTTTGGAGTTCCAGCTCGTGCTGATACTGTAGAAGACGTGTTAGACATGTTTCTGCATGTTGTTTTGGTGTTCCAGCTCGCGCTGATACTGTAGAAGACGTGTTAGACTTGTTTTTGCACGTTATTTTGGAGTTTCAGCTCGTGCTGATCATATGGAAGCATGTTATGTTTGGCGGTGAACTTCTTTTTCTAAATCAAATTCTGCCGTATCAGTTTGCGAAATTGATCGAGTCAGTTCTTTTGAAGTTTCAGCTCGTACTGATCATGTGGAAGCATCTTCTCTTTGTGCGTGGACTGCTTCTTCTAGAGCCAATCATGCCCAATCAGTTTGCGAAACTAATCGTGTTAGACTTCTTTTTGCAAGTTCTTCTGGAATTTCAGCTCATACTGATCATTTGGAAGCATCTTTTGTTTGTGATGGAAAAACTGTTTCTTCTGGAACCAAATCTGCCTAATAAGTGTGCGAAACTCATCGTGTTATACTTGTTTCTGCAAGTTCTTTTGGAGTTCCAGCTCGTGCTGATACTCTGGATATGTCTTCTGTTTGTGCCTCTTCTGTTTCATTCTAGAGATTGCCTTATCAGTTTGCGTAACACTTTGTGCTAGTTCTTCTGTCTGTGATGGAAATACTGTTTCTTCTGGAACCAAATCTGCCTAATATGTTTGCGACACTCATCGCGTTAGACTTGTTTCTGTAAGTTCTTTTGGAGATCCAGTATAACAGTATCTCTGTTATGGGATTTAGATTAGCTAGAAAGTAGTCAGAGAGTTAATGAATGCTGCGCATTCATTAACTAATGGGGAAATAAAGTAAGTGAACGCGTGAGCACGAATGGGTTTAGGTATCCAGGGGTGGCTCACGCGTCACTTGAGATTCGGCTAGGAGGACAATAACAAACATGTCTGTAAATAACATCACCAGTTTGAAGATGTATTATTTCAATCAATAAACGCATATTTATATTATAGTCGAGACTTGTCAACTATATCGACACGAGCCATCCACTGTACACAGCCTTATCGTGTCATCTGTACTGTTATACAGGCTGTTTTGGTGCCGTCGATCCCAAGATTTCCAGCATGGGTCGTCGCGGAGATAATTGACACAAGCAAAGATTTGTTTTATCTGCGTCTGGAGATGGATGTTTATTGGTTTTCTCAAGAAAAAAATGAGGGACGCAGCAGCTAAAAGCCCGCCCAGGGGTAGTTGTGATTTCCCGGTGTTTGCTAAGTGGATCTTAGTCAAGGTCAGGAGATTTGCTTAATCTTGCTTCATTGAGTGACCGATGTTTTTTGATATACCTGACTCACCAATATACAGTGCCTTGATCGGTGACTTACGCTGCTTTTTATTGAAGTCAAGAATTGCTGTTTTGCATCGTAATTTTTAAATGATGTCGTCAATGCTAGATACATCATACAACCTGTAAATCCACCTTGTAACCTCGGGAAATAAATTATCTGTCTACAGCCGAATGATCAGCTCCAATAGGAACAGCAAAATCTCGAGGATGATAAATTTTATGAACGTAGTCTCAGCTCACTGGACTGTTTGAGGTCGAATCAAGGTCGACTTTCACTTTTTGGACCAGTAAATTTCTCGAATCAAGATCAACAGTCACTTCAGCTCAGTGAAAGCATTGAATATGTTCAACTTATCTCAAATCAGTGATGACAATTGATTTGAACTGACCGTTCAACTACCACAAATACAACTGAATCGTTTTTAAATTGGAGACCATCCAAGGGGTGAATTCTCAGTGAAGATAGATCTAACTTCTCGATAACTAACGGTCAAATATTTGTCGATTGGATCATCTTCCGTTCCTTTGTCGATTGGAACATCTTCCGTCACTTTGTCGATTGGATAATCTTCCGTTCCTTTGTCGATTGGAACATCTTCCGTCACTTTGTCGATTGGATCATCTTCCGTCACTTTGTCGATTGGACCATACTTCATTTTCACCCATAGACATAGGACAGGCATCGTCAGTTGGTAAACCCAGAACAAACAACAGAGCAGTATAGGTAATGGAGGATCTACAGCAAGTATAATCATAAATTTTGATTAATAATAATTTCAGATTAATTAACAACATACCCAATTGAACAGAGTATTTCTTGCTGCTTGCTTTAAGATAATATTGTGTTAACATATTAGTATACTATATTGGTTGGTACTTCCCATTACAGATTTTTTTTAGAATGGAAGCCTAAGATCTTTCATAAGTTAGACTGGAGTGGGCACAGTGATAGATAGACTTAACACAATCATAAAACAACAGGGCTTCATATCATAAAGGCGTGGTGAGTTACTATGGAAGTCTTTTATAGGAAGTTAGGACGTGTGACAGAGTTGATGGGTGACTTAAAAATGGACGTAGACAGAATTTCGTCCATGATAAAAGTAATAAAGAAACAGACGCTTGAACGAACGGAACACAAGACAGGTATGAGACGTTCTGAGGTAAACAAGTCCAATAGAAATGATAACCAGTCTGGTTGCAATTTTAAAGTTATCAACCATATACATATGAAAGCAGATAAAAGTGAGACACAGAGACATATAGGAATTAGTAATGGTCAGAAAATGAAACAATGGTCGTGGCCTTCAAAGAGCGAAAATGCAAAAGCCTTGCGAGAGAATTGGTTTCAGATCAGACAGTTGAGATATTCGGTAGCAAAGTTGAATAACAGAGAAAGAAACATAGATAAGATTTTGGGTTGTCAGGAGGTATCTTCAGTCTTTTGTGTCAGACAAGAAAGAGAGACACAGACGCAGATGATGGAAGTGGTAGACAATATTACACAGGCTCAAGTAGACACGGTACAACCGACTAAAACGAGGGAAACACAAACTATGGTAGAACTTACAAAACCAGCACAAATTGAAAAAGTTGCGGCAGTAAAAATTAAAGAGAGTGTATGTAAGCCCTTAAAACTAAGAAACACCAGACAGAAAGTTAGAAAAAGTGTCAAAGCCAGTTCTGAAAGTCTGCTGGTAAACGTGGCTTCGACTGGCGTAGTAACAGATGCCTCAGACGGAGACATGGAGTTTCTCCCTGACTGCGACAGGAAAAGTAGCGGTTTAAATAAAAAGAATATTGCTTGTAAGAGTTCAGACTACAGAGATCTTGCTTCCTCTTCCGTAACATATGCTGGAACGACCATATACAGTGATTATTCAGAAGATGAGGGAGGAAGGTATAAAATATATCGGACAGACGCGGTAAAAACAAGAATAGCAAATAAAGGAAACAGAAAGAAAGCACTTACGAAGAAGAATAGTAATAAACAGATAGCAGAAATCTACTCGACTACGGAGGATGACATAGAAAAATTAGAGAATACATGACCATAAGACCGGAATACTTTAATGACAGTCTGACATTTATAGATAATGAAGATGAGATAGACGAAGAGAGACACACATTAGTAGCAGGAGACAGTGAACTATTTGGGTTAGATACGCTTTATAGCTGTTAGAATTCTGAGGATGATGAATAGTATATTGCATCGTTTTGTCTTACGAGATGAATTGCGGTTTGAACATATACATATGAAGAGTTTTTTTTTGGTGTAGTATCACAATATATGGTGCAGGCAATAGTGTTATTTTGGGTAGAGAGTCACAGCAAGTGATAGATAATTTTAAAGCTGGTGAGTGGTGGAATATTCTAGTGGGTACGCTATAAAGAATATCTTGTGTTTGATTGCGGTGCGGGGAGAATAGACAATGTAGAAATTGAAACGTCCCTTGTCCAGAATGGGTTGATCAGGTTAAGTGATGCATAACTGGTGTGATTGAAGTAGGCTAGACTCAGCACAGAATGTGCACGGAGAGAGATAAACTAATTATGAATGCTCGTACTAGAATGACGTGATGTCTGAAATAGAATTTAAGTTTCGCTGGTTGGTTTGAGAAGCAGATATAGTAGCATTGGTGGAGGTGAAAGAAGCTGACGCGTTAATAGTGTAGGATGAGGTGATGAGGAGGTTGAGGAGAAGTGAGTGAGTAGTTAAGTGTCGGAGTGATTTGTCTGCTTATGCGTTGTCCTTGCGTGCGTAAACGTGTAGACAAACCTGTGTGTTCGTCGCGCTGATTAGAGAATAAAGAGTGAAGTTTTGAAACGTCGTCTGGTTGGAATGCATGGATAGAACGATATCAGGTGATTGGTAGTAGCACATGGATGTACGGGGCGGTTGGTATATCTTAGACTTGAAGCGGTGTGAAGGGAGATTGTGTATCACTGTCTGAGCAAACATAAAATACGAATACCGTGTGAAAATGCGAAGAGTGGTTAATAAGTGACGTTGATAAAACGTAGAGCATAGAGTAACTGAGTATATGAGAATTGAGAGGTAAAAAGAACATGATTAGAGATTGGTGATGTCTTTTGGTTAGAATATCTGACGTTAGACAGAGTTAATGAAAGTTATATGACAGGCTGACGGAAAGAGAGTTAACGTATTGAATGATGTTTCAAGAAACAGATTTAGTAGGGTTGGAAGAGAGAGACATATCGAAGCAAGAATGCCTGATAGAGAGAATTGAGATAATATGGTTTGCCCAGTCGGAGTGAGAATTGTCGTTAGGCATGTACGGTGTTGTGTATGGTTTCTGATAGAGTTCCGATAAATAGGAATAGTAGTGAAAGATGAGTGACGTAAACAAGATTAGTTAAATGAATGTTGGAGAACGTGATCCGATAAGTGTGACTGGTTTAACTATCATCGCGGTGCAAGAACGCTAGAAGAGACTTGAGGATAGCTTAGAGTAGTTGTGGTGAGATGTTGGAAAGTAATGATACGTTAGTTAGTTGTGTCGGGTAGAAGAGAGACTTAAAAGTAGAATTAGTTGTTGGTACAGTAGATAGAGGCATGGGTGAAGTCTATAGTAAATAGACAAGTTTTTTTTTGCTGGGTGTAGCATGGTGGAGATACCGTAGTTAACGGTAATGATTAAGAAGTTGTAGTAATTCTTGGTACAAATCCAAGGGAAACAAATGGTGTGCCGAGCCACAGGTTCTATTAGTAGATAGATGACTGCTGGTACATTGAGATAACATTGGGATAGTCGCCATATTAGTACTAGGTGAAGTGAGTTGTTCTGCAGTTTACAATGGTTGTTTAGGGTGATATTCCAGATATTATGATGTGTTAGGAGTTAGTTTGGTAAAAATTCTTTTGTTTCTGCCTAAAATGCCAATTCTGATTGATCAGTTTGCGTAACGTATCGTGTTAGACTTCTTTTTGCAAAGTTCTTTTGGAGTTTCAGCTAGCACTAATCATGTGGAAGCATCTTCTGTTTGTGCCTGAACTGTTCCTTCTGGAGTCAATTATCCTAATATGTTTGAGACACTCATCGTATTAGTCTTGTTTCTGTACGTTCTCTTGGAGTTCCAGCTAGTGCTGGATCTTTTGGATCTTTTGTTTCTGCTAAATGCTTCTTCTAGAGCCAATTCTGAATTATCAGTTTGGGAAACTCATCGTGAAAGTCGTGTTTCTGCAAGCTCGTCCTGATACCGTAGTAGGATCTTTTTTCCTGCCTTAACTGCTTCTTCTATATTCAGTTTATCGTGTTAGACTACGTTTTACAAGTTCTCTTGGAGTTCCAGCACGCGCTGATACTGTAATAGACGTGTTTGACTTGTTTCTGCAAATTCTTTAGGAGTTTCAGCTCGTGCTGATACTCTGGATATGTCTTGTGTTTGTGCCTATTCTGTTTCATTCTAGAGCCTGCCTTATCAGTTTGCATAACTCTTTGTGCTAGTTCTTCTGTCTGTGATGGAAAAACTGTTTCTTCTGGAACCAATTCTGCTTAATATGTTTGCGACACTCATCATGTTAGAATTGTTTCTGCAAGTTCTTTTGGAGTTGACATGTTTTTGCAAGTTATTTTGGAGTTTCAGCTCGTGCTGATCATATGGAAGCATGTTCTGTTTGGCGGTGAACTTCTTTTTCTAAATCAAATTCTGCCGTATCAGTTTGCGAAATTTATCGAGTCAGTTCTTTTGAAGTTTCAGCTCGTACTGATCATGTGGAAGCATCTTCTCTTTGTGCGTGGACTCATGCCCAATCAGTTTGCGAAACTCATCGTGTTAGACTTCTTTTTGCAAGTTGTTCTGGGGTTTCAGCTCATACTGATCATTTGGAAGCATCTTTTGTTTGTGATGGAAAAACTGTTTCTTCTGGAACCAAATCTGCCTAATAAGTTTGCGATACTCATCGTGTTAGACTTGTTTCTGCAAGTTCTTTTGGAGATCCAGCTCGTGCTGATACTGTATAAGACGTGTTAGACATGTTTCTGCATGTTGTTTTGGAGTTCCAGCTTGTGCTGATACGATAGACGACGTGTTAGACTTGTTTTTGCAAGTTATTGTGGAGTTTCAGCTCGTGCTGTTCCCGTGGATGCATCTAATGCTTATGACTGAACTGCTTCTTCAATAATCAATTCTTTTGTTTCTGCCTAAAATGCCAATTCTGATTGATCAGTTTGTGTAATGTATCGTGTTATACTTCTTTTTGCAAAGTTCTTTTGGAGTTTCAGCTAGCACTAATCATGTGGAAGCATCTTCTGTTTGTGTATGAACTGTTCCTTCTGGAGCCAATTATCCTAATATGTTTGAGACACTCATCGTATTAGTGCGTTCTCTTGGAATTCCAGCTAGTGCTGGATCTTTTGGATCTTCTAGAGCCAATTCTGAATTATCAGTTTGCGAAACTCATCATCAAAGTCGTGTTTCTGCAAGCTCGTGCTGATACCGTAGTAGGATCTTTTCTCCTGCTTCTTCTATATTCAATTTATCGTGTTAGACTACTTTTTACAAGTTCTCTTGGAGTTCCAGCACGCGCTGATACTGTAATAGACGTGTTAGACTTGTTTCTGCAAATTCTTTAGGAGTTTCAGCTCGTGCTGATACTCAGGATATGTCTTCTGTTTGTGCCTCTTCTGTTTCATTCTTCTTCTTCTTCTTTTCGTTCATCCGGAGTGTTTTTTCAGATGTGATTGCGGTGTGTCTGTTATGCGCCCTTGGGCCGAAACCCGTAGGCCAACACATCGACTTTAGCGTGCTTTATTGACCAGGTAGCATTCCTGGGAGACTCTACTTTTGTGGTGCCATCTGCAACCATGCTGGCCAATGTTGAACGGTCGAAGACAACGGTCATCCCTCAAAGGAAGGCAGGGACAGTCCATAGCATTTTCCGCCATCCAAGGTTGCTTCCATAGTTGCAGGGCCGACACATAACGCCCTGGATCTGGGCTCACCGAGGGAGATCGTCACGTCCTGCTCATGGCTGCTTTAAATCCTCACTTCAATATATTGGTCATTTCGTTTCCCCGGGTCATTCCCGCACAAACCAGACAGGTTTGCAGACGGCATCCACTCAGCGAGTTTTCGGACATGTGCTTGTCGTTGCGCCCATCAGAGCTTTTCCAGGCACAACAGACATTCGGAAAACTACCTAGTCAGAGCTGTTCCGAACAAGAGCGGCATTCGGAAACTAGGTAGTCAGAGCTGTTCCTAGCACGAGAGACATTCGGACGAGACATTTCACTCGGACGTAATTGCGTAGTGTCAATTTTTAGTTTGCCACCCGTAGGACGACACTTCCGACTTCAGCGGGCATTTTTTAATGAGGTTAGCCTTCCTCTGGTTTCGAGGCACGTTGGACTGTTGTGATGTCGCTAACATCTCAGCTGGTCAAGACAGAACGATGAACGACATCGTGGTCGGCCCTCAAGGGAAGGCAGGGGCAGACCATGAGCATTCCCTCAGCTATCCAAGGAGGCTTCCATAATTGCAGAGCCGGCACATATTGCTCTGTGACTGGGCTCACCCGAGGAGTTGCCACGTGCCTGCTCATGGCTGCTTTAGTTCCTCACTTCCACTTGTTGGGCAACCCGTTTGCCACTGATCGCTCAAGCACACACCAGGGACGGTCAGACTGCAAGCGACACCCACTCGGTAAGCTTTTGCTTTTGACTTCGGACCACGCAATAGGTTCGCTCGCCGTGCGTTCCATTTTGCGTCATTGAGACGTTCTTCCACTTTTGTCTACACTCTATGAGTTAGATACAGTTTTCGTAGCCATTTTCTTCGACTGGGGCACTTTTTTGACTTTTTGTACTCGCTCACGAGGTAGGCTACTTGTGCTGCCGGTTCAACACCTTACCTTCGTGCAGCGGTGAACGAGGAACGGCCTGACCCTCTCATACGGGAATCTCTCATATCCCCCAGCTGAGAGATCTTCGAACTTCTATCAGACCAGAGCATGTAGCTTGCTCAGTATCACGCCTTTTTTCGAAAAGGTGGCTATCGGCCCGGCTCTCAGGTCCGAGGGTTTGTGGCTTAGAGGCGTTCAGCCACAGCCCTCGACAGGGAGCCTTTAGTGTTTTGTCCGGACCAAGAACTTCTGCCTTCGAGCGCCTGATTTAAATTTTTGACTGCTATCCTCAGTCTCAACCTGCAGAGCAGCAGGTTGTGTCTCTCTTATGCTGTCCGATATGTAGTTTTTCACCCATCGGCAAGCACATGGGGTCGATGGGACACGCAAGCTCCCCCACCACGGCAAGGTGGAGACACATCGGGGGAGCTGTTTCATTCTAGAGACTGCCTTATAAGTTTGCGTAACTCTTTTGCTAGTTCTTCTGTCTGTCATGGAAAAACTGTTTCTTCTGGAACCAAATCTGCCTAATATGTTTGCGACACTCATCGTGTTAGACTTGTTTCTGCAAGTTCTTTTGGAGTTCCAGCTCGTGCTGATACTGTAGATGACGTGTTAGACATGTTTCTGCATGTTGTTTTGGAGTTCCAGCTCGTGCTGATACTATAAAAGACGTGTTAGACCTGTATTTGCAAGTTATTTTGGAGTTTCAGCTCGTGCTGTTCCCGTGGATTTATCTAATGCTTATGACTGAACTGCTTCTTCTATAATCAATTCTTTTGTTTCTGCCTAAAATGCCTATTCTGATTGATCAGTGTGCGTAACATATCGTGTTAGACTTCTTTTTGCAAAGTTCTTTTGGAGTTTCAGCTAGCACTAATCATGTGGAAGCATCTTCTGTGTATGAACTGTTCCTTCTGGAGCCAATTATCCTAATATGTTTGAGACACTCATCGTATTAGTCTTGTTTCTGTGCGTTCTCTTGGAATTCCAGCCAGTGCTGGATCTTTTGGATCTTTTGTTTCTGCCTAAATGCTTCTTCTAGAGCCAATTCTGAATTATCAATTTGCGAAACTCATCATGAAAGTCGTGTTTCTGCAAGCTCGTGATTTTACCGTAGTAGGATCTTTTTTTCTGTCTTAACTGCTTCTTCTATATTCAATTTATCGTGTTAGACTACTTTTTACAAGTTCTCTTGGAGTTCCAGCACGCGCTGATACTGTAATAGACGTGTTAGACTTGCTTCTGCAAATTCTTTTGGAGTTTCAGCTCGTGCTGATACTCTGGTTATATCTTCTCTTTGTGCCTCTTCTGTTTCATTCTAGAGCAGTGTTTCCCAACGTGGGACCCACGCCCCACAGGGGGGCAATTCGATTGTTAAGGGGGGCAATTCGAAGATGGAAGAAATCGGCTGGATATAACAAAACGGGGAGACTTGAGACTGAAGTTAACTAAATTGGAACCTGACATAAAATCTCTTTGCAGCAAGCATCAAGCGCAAGGATCTCACTAAATTTAAATAATTACTAATAATTAAAATAATATAGAACAATCTTTCATTAAAATTATTTTGTACTTGAATTTCAGTTCTCCATTATATGTTTTGAAAATTTACTTACTGTGTTTGCTCAATAATTTCCTAGCGATTATCGGTCCTTTGGCTAGGATCGGGTGCATTTGCTGCTCTCCCCCAGTAGTGTGCCTGGTCTGGTCGGGGGTCTGGGATGATCAAATAAAAACCCATCACATATCTTCAACTTAGATGTGGACCACTGTGGGCAATAGCTCACAGTGAGACTAAGGGTCCACACAAAAAAAGGGGAGGCGGTGGAACCAGCTTGTCTGGGGAAACCGCCAACCCCCCCCCCCCCCCCCCCCCAAAAAAAAATCACACAACACAAGCGAAACACAGCTCTGGCCCCTCTGGGAACCGTGAGCCCTTCTAAAAAAAATTCAAGTTTCTTTGGTGAATATTTCAATTTTTTAATTTTAAAGATGTGGCATATGTTGGGGGGGGGGGGGGGGAGAGGGGGAGAGGGGCATAAGAATTTTAGAAAGGCTTAGGTGGGACATAGCACAAAAAGGTTGGGAAACACTGTTCTAGATCCTGCCTTATCAGTTTGCATAACTCTTTGTGCTAGTTCTTCTCTCTGTGATGGAAAAACTGTTTCTTCCGGAACCAAATCTGCCTAATATGTTTGCGACACTCATCGTGTTAGACTTGTTTCTGCAAGTTCTTTTGGAGTTTCAACTCGTGCTGTTCCCGTGGATTTATCTAATGCTTATGACTGAACTGCTTCTTCTATAATCGATTCTTTTGTTTCTGCCTAAAATGCCAATTCTGATTGATCAGTTTGCGTAACATATCGTGTTAGACTTCTTTTTGAAAAGTTCTTTTGGAGTTTCAGCTAGCACTAATTATGTCTGTGCCTGAACTGTTCCTTCTGGAGCCAATTATCCTAATATGTTTGAGACACTCATCGTATTAGTCTTGTTTCTGTACGTTCTCTTGGAGTTCCAGCTGGATCTTTTGGATCTTTTGTTTCTGCCTAAATGCTTCTTCTAGAGCCAATTCTGAATTACCAGTTTGCGAAACTCATCGTGAAAGTCGTGTTTCTGCAAGCTCTTCCTGATACCGTAGTAGGATCTTTTTTCCTGCCTTAACTTCTTCTTCTATATTCAATTTATCATGTTAGACTTCTTTTTACAAGTTATCTTGGAGTTCCAGCTCGCGCTGATACTGTAGAAGACGTGTTAGACTTGTGTTTGCAAGTTATTTTCGAGTTTCAGCTCGTGCTGATCATGTTCTGTTTGGCGGTGAACTACTTTTTCTAAATCAAATTCTGCCGTTTGCGAAATTTATCGAGTCAGTTCTTTTGAAGTTTCAGCTCGTACTGATCATGTGGAAGCATCTTCTCTTTGAGCGTGGACTGCTTCTTCTAGAGCCAATCATGCCCAATCAGTTTGCGAAACTCATCGTGTTAGACTTCTTTTTGCAAGTTCGTCTGGAGTTTCAGCTCATACTGATCATTTGGAATCATCTTTTGTTTGTGATGGAAAAACTGTTTCTTCTGGAACCACATCTGCCTAATAAGTTTGCAAAATTCATCGTGTTAGACTTGTTTCTGCAAATTCTTTAGGAGTTTCAGCTCGTGCTGATACTCAGGATATGTCTTCTGTTTGTGCCTCTTCTGTTTCATTCTAGAGACTGCCTTATAAGTTTGCGTAACTCTTTGTGCTAGTTCTTCTGTCTGTGATGGAAAGACTGTTTCTTCTGGAACCAAATCTGCCTAATATGTTTGCGACACTCATCGTGTTAGACTTGTTTCTGCAAGTTCTTTTGGAGTTCCATCTCGTGCTGATACTGTAGAAGACGTGTTAGACTTGTTTTTGCAAGTTATTTTGGAGTTTCAGCTCGTGCTTTTCCCGTGGATTTATCTAATGCTTATGACTGAACTGCTTCTTCTATAATAAATTCTTTTGTTTCTGCCTAAAATGCCAATTCTGATTGATCAGTTTGCGTAACATATCGTGTTAGACTTCTTTTTGCAAAGTTCTTTTGGAGTTTCAGCTAGCACTAATTATGTCTGTGCCTGAACTGTTCCTTCTGGAGCCAATTATCCTAATATGTTTGAGACACTCATCGTATTAGTCTTGTTTCTGTACGTTCTCTTGGAGTTCCAGCTAGTGCTGGATCTTTTGGATCTTTTGTTTCTGCCTAAATGCTTCTTCTAGAGCCAATTCTGAATTATCAGTTTGCGAAACTCATCGTGAAAGTCGTGTTTCTGCAAGCTCGTCCTGATACCGTAGTAGGATATTTTTTCCTGCCTTAACTGCTTCTTCTATATTCAATTTATCATGCTAGACTTCTTTTTACAAGTTCTCTTGGAGTTCCAGCTCGCGCTGATACTGTAGAACACGTGTTAGACTTGTGTTTGCAAGTTATTTGAACTTCTTTTTCTAATCAAATTCTGCCGTATCAGTTTGCGAAATTTATCGAATCAGTTCTTTTGAAGTTTCAGCTCGTACTGATCATGTGGAAGCATCTTCTCTTTGTGCGTGGACTGCTTCTTCTACAGCCAATCATGCCCAATCAGTTTGCCAAACTCTTGGTGTTAGACTTCTTTTTGCAAGTTCTTCACGAGGTTCAGCTCATACTGATCATTTGGAAGCATCTTTTGTTTGTGATGGAAAAACTGTTTCTTCTGGAACCAAATCTGCCTAATAAGTTTGCGAAACTCATCGTGTTAAACTTGTTTCTGGAAGTTCTTTAGGTGTTTCAGCTCGTGCTGATACTCTGGATATGTCTTCTGATTGTGCCTCTTCTGTTTCATTCTAGAGCCTGCCTTATCAGTTTGCGTAACTCTTTGTGCTAGTTCTTCTGTCTGTGATGGAAAAACTGTTTGTTCTGGAACCAAATCTGCCTAATATGTTTGCGACACTCATCGTGTTAGACATGTTTCTGCAAATTCTTTGGGAATTTCAGCTCGTGCTGATACTCTGGATATGTCTTCTGTTTGTGCCTCTTCTGTTTCATTCTAGAGACTGCCTTATCAGTTTGCGTAACTCTTTGTGCTAGTCTGTGTTGGAAAAACTGTTTCTTCTGGAACCAAATCTGCCTAATATGTTTGCGACACTCATCGTGTTAGACTTGTTTCTGCAAGTTCTTTTGGAGATCCATCTCGTGCTGATACTGTAGAAGACGTGTTAGACTTGTTTTTGCAAGTTATTTTGGAGTTTCAGCTCGTGCTGTTCCCGTGGATGCATCTAATCTTCTTCTTCTTCTTTCGTTCGCCTAAAATATGTTTATAACTGCAATGTTGTCTCTTGTATGAATCTAACAGTCTTTTTTAGTTCATTCAGCGGTCCATAGAGTTTATCTTCCACTGTTGTCTCTCTAGGCCAGAAGGTTCGCCTGGATATGTTGTAGTTTGGGCAATCCTGGAGTATGTGCTCTGCTGTCTGCGACGCCAAACCACATGTGCACATGGCTGAGTCACCAATCTTGAATTTTGTATACATGTGGTTGTGTCATGTTCTGAGAATGACCTGTTCTGGTCTGTCCATAACGTGGTAGTCGTCTTGAGTAAGGTTTGGTGGCCTTCTGACTGATTTGATCATTCTTTTCTTTTGGTGGTATGTAATAGGCACATCTGGTTGTTCTTCTTGTGCTCTTTCCTTAGCCAATCGATCAGCTCTGTCGTTTCCGGGGATTCCACAGTGGGATGGTATCCACTGTATGGTGATCTTACGATGACTGCTAAGTTCAGAAAGCAGTGTCCTCAGAACTGGCAATTTCCCAGACAGGAGCGCCTCTATTACGGATTTTGCATCTGTCAATATCACCACAGGTTGTGTACCATGGCTGGTATTTTGTAATTTCTGTGTGGCTATCTTGATTGCCTCAATTTCAGCATCATAATTATGGCAGTACTTTCCTGTTGGAATTCTGGCCGTGTCTCTAGTATTATTTGGGTATTCTATATACACTCCCGCTCCTCCATTTCGAACAGCCTTTTGTGCTGACCCATCTGTGTAGACTCGGATCCAGAGGTCCTGTGGGTATTCGTCATCAAGGAAGCTGTTCTGCGCTGTACACTGTTCTGTTCTTCCTTGTCAAATATTCCTCTCACTTTTGACTGGATTTGTAGCGATATTCTATGTTCATCTTTCCACGGGGTTCGCTCTGGAATAGTTGTCAGGGGGATATCAACTGTGGGAAGATCGATGGTTTCTCTGCAGAGTTGTTTGGCTTGGTGGATGAAACTACTTCTTTTCAACCGCCCCATGGCTAAGTTTTCAAAATACATATTCAACCTGTTTGAACACTACCTTAGTACAGACTACATGCCCCCATAACAAATAACACAAAAAAGACAATAATGGTAACTTATCTCAAACGACAACTAGCCAAAAAACATTCCCTTATGTATGACACGTTACACCCTCCTTAGGTATTTATAATGCCCATGTTAAACACTGCCTCAGTGAGTCATTTGTTATTGATTATTTTTCATGCGTTTTAATGTTCTTTTGTTGTCAAAAGTTGCTTCATAAGTGATGTTGAATGAAAGAATGTATGAGAGGAAATAGAGAAGAAGGGCAGAATGTCAGACAGGCCTGCGTGCCCAATTCTTAACCCTTTGAAAATAAAGACTTATTATTATTATTATTATTATAATCTGTTCTTCATAGGGTGGCCTGGCAAGCTGAGAAACTTTTCTGCTTGTATTAGTGTTTTTGTATCTCTGCGTTCTCTTAAAGCTTGTGTCCTCCCCATTTTCTCCATTGCTACTATTTTTGGTTGATTTCATCCCTCCTGTGATGACTCTAAGAGCTTGATTTTGCACCTTGTCCAGCTCCTGCAATGTAGTTTTTGATGCTGAACACCACGCAGTTGACCCGTATTCCAAGTGTGGTCGTATGCTCTGTTGATAAACTTTGCTAAGTATTTTCCCACTGGCTCCCCAAGTGGTTCCAGTTAGCTTTCTCAGGATGGCAATTTTCCTTCTGGCTTTTGCTACTGCTTTTTTTATGTTTTCTCCATGTCAGCCTGTCGTCGAATGTTACACCAAGGTATGTTGGTTCCTTATCTTCTCTTAGGGGTGTTCCATTTATCTGAATGCTCCCTGCCTTTTGTTTCGGAGAAAGGGTAAATAGAGTGGCGCTGCAGTTGTCAGTGTTTATGCTGATACACCATCTATCCGCCCATGCAACAAATGTATCTACAGCTCTTTGTAGCAATATGGTGGCCACTGATGCATGTTCATGTGCGCTCCACAAAACCAGGTCATCAGCGTACATTGCCGCTTTAATTCCATTGGGTAGATTAGCAACAAGATCATTGATGAAGATTAGAAAAAGTGTTGGGGACAGGACTCCGCCCTGGGGAACACCATGACGCAATAGTACTTTCTTGCTCTTGAGACCGTCTATCTGTACTCGGGCTCTTCTGTTGTGCAAGTATGCTTTTACCCATTTGTACATTCTTCCATTGACTTTACAGTTTCTCAGTTTCTTCATCAGACCTTCTTTCCAGACTTTGTCAAAGGCTTTCTTCAGATCTATCCAAGCCGCAAGTACCAGCTTCTTCTCTTGGAATGCATCCTCAACTTCTTGAGAGAAGTAGGTTGTCTGATCTTCCGTAGAGTAGCACTGCCTAAAGGCAGCCTGTTGTGGCACAAGGATGTTTTCACTTTCAATGTACTACTGTAGTCTGTGATTGATGACGCGTTCCATTGTTTTGCAGAGACAACTGGTGAGGCTAATGGGTCTGTAGCTGGAGGCAATGGAACTGTCTTTCCCAGATTTTAGGAGGGGTATCATGATTGCTTCTCTCCAGACTTGTGGAATACTGGCTAAGGTCCATGTATTATTAAAGATCTGTAGCATCTTTGCTTTGGCCTCTGTTCCTAGGTTCCTGATCATTTCATTGGAGATACCATCAGCTCCTGGTGATTTTCTCATTTTCAGCTTTGAAATGGCTAGCTCCAGTTCACTGAATGTGATAGGTGTCTCCATAACCTCATGTACAACTTGCTTCTGTCCTGTATTTTGCCATTTCTCTCGAATCTCCTGTTGTTGCTCTGGACTAATTTCAATATTGTTATCTTGTGCGAATGAGTCCGCAAAATGGTCAGCTGCTTGCTTTCCTGTTAAGGTGTTTCCGTCTTTATGTAGCGCAATTTTTGAGTTTCTCCCTGTGCCCTCATCGTTAAGCTGTTTTATTAGCCTCCATAACTTTCTTTCTTGTGTCTTTTTCAAAGTTCAATGACTCTGTTTTCTCCTGCCAGCTTTTCCGTCTAGCCTGCAGTTGGGCCCTTTGAAATTTGGTGGTGCTCTTGGCTGGGATTGGCCTCTGCTTGTTTTCTACATATATCCACATCATTATGCAACTGTTCCAGTTCACTATTCCAGTAGGGTTTATAATGTTTACGGGCTCCTCTTGGTATTGTTTCGCGTGCTGTCTGTAGTATGCATTTCCCAAACTCTTCAACTACTTTATTTATGTCCTTCTCAGTGTTCAGGTTTCTAACCAGTATGCTAGTGCGATGCTTGTACATTGCCCAGTCTGCTTTCTTGTAGTTCCACCTCGAGATGGTGCTGCTTTCACTTACAAGCTCATTTTCTACAGTTAGAAAGACTGGCCGATGGTCACTGCCACCAAGTTGTTTCCCAACAATTCGTGTAATGTTCCACTCCAGGTCTGGTGAATGAAACGCCAGGTCAGGTGTAGTTGTAGAGTGCCATGATCTCGAGTAGAAGGTATGTGGATCAGACAGCTTGTTAATCAGGATGAATCTATTCTCATCCTGCCAATCTTCCAATCTCTCTCCTCTCTGGTCCATGTGATCATAGCCCCAGCTCTGCGAATGGCTGTTGAAGTCGCCACACACAATCATTTTTCCTTTTAATGGTAGTGTGTCCAGTGCCTGTGGGCGGTCATTTGGACAGTAGTAATTGATCAGGTGAAAGTCTGTATTGTCTGTCTTAAGTTTAAGTGCCTGATACTCAGCCCCTTCCATGTGAACTTCAATTTGGGAAGCAGGAATGTTGTTTTTGACAAGAGTCAGTATCCCACCCTTTCGCCTGTCCTTTCGGTCAGATCGGTAACACTGGTAGCCTCTGATTTTGAAGGCTATATTTTCATTCAGGTGAGTTTCTTGCAAGCAACATACACTTACATTTTCATTGGCCAAGATGTTTTCTAGTTCTATTCTTTTTTTTTGGTGATACCCTCTGCATTCCAGTGCATTATTATAAGTCTTTGTTTGGTACGCCCAAACGGTCTATTTTCAGGCCCTCTGGATCCGCTGGACATCTGAGAAGGACCTCCCTTATTTGTGGTTAGACCCTTACGAGGCATAAGGCCCGGCACTGCACCTGTCTGTGGGACCAGAGCAGGGCGAGCACCATAACATGTAGCAGTTGTCGACATAATTCACGGCGTTATTGCGTGGCAGCCTGATTTCTGTGGTGCGCCTCCTGGCTGGCTGCCTCCGTCTTCAGCACCTATCCTTTGCAAGAGTAGACTATGGTCTTACTCGACACACGAGCACATAATGTTGTTCCTCCGGTCTGTTATTTATAGATACAACCAAAATAATGACCTCACCGCCAGTGTACAACAGCTTTGGCCACTGCGTTTGAGAGTACCCCAGAAGAAAAGTTAATTATATTTAATGACGTATTTACAAGAACCGTTGGTATGAACAATCCAAAATATTCAACAAAGAGGCACATGATTGAAATTGTTGCCTTTACGATTCTGTTCTTCTGTACTTTGAATCAAAGCTCTTGTATCCCGAAAACATAAATATTGTGGACATATGCGCTTTTGAATTTCTTCATGCGACTCTGGCAGACTCTCCTTGACCTTAACATAACAACAGAATGTTTACTATTGAAAATTGAAGTATTTCACATTTTATCAGCATTTTATTTCCGAACCACACAGCCAGGCCAGTATCTTGTTGACTAAATCAAATGTTAATGTCCAAAATGAGGAGATACGCATAAGAAAACCATCTCTAGAAATAAAATCACACACAGACCTTAACGTATCTAATGCTTATGACTGAACTGCTTCTTCTATAATCAATTCTTTTGTTTCTGCCTAAAATGCCAATTTTGATTGATCAGTTTGCGTAACGTATCGTGTTAGACTTCTTTTTGCAAAGTTCTTTTGGAGTTTCAGCTAGCACTAATTATGTCTGTGCCTGAACTGTTCCTTCTGGAGCAAATTCATCGTATTAGTCTTGTAGTACGTTCTCTTGGAGTTCCAGCTGGATATTTTGGATCTTTTGTTTCTGCCTAAATGCTTCTTCTAGAGCCAATTCTGAATTACCAGTTTGCGAAACTCATCGTGAAAGTCGTGTTTCTGCAAGCTCGTGCTGATACCGTAGTAGGATCTTTTTTCCTTCTGTTTTTCTTCTATATTCAATTTATCGTGTTAGACTTCTTTTTACAAGTTCTCTTGGAGTTCCAGCTCGCCCTGATACTGTAGAAGACGTGTTAGACTTGTTTTTGCAAGTTATTTTGGAGTTTCAGCTCGTGCTGATCATATGGAAGCATGTTCTGTTTGGCGGGGAACTTCTTGTTCTAAATCAAATTCTACCGTATCATTTTGCGAAATTTATCGAAGGATTTCTTTTAAAGTTTCAGCTCGTACTGATCATGTGGAAGCATCTTCTCTTTGTGCGTGGACTGCTTCTTCTACAGCCAATCATGCCCAATCAGTTTGCCAAACTCTTCGTGTTAGACTTCTTTTTGCAAGTTCTTCACGAGTTTCAGCTCATACTGATCATTTGGAAGCATCTTTTGTTTGTGATGGAAAAACTGTTTCTTCTGGAACCACATCTGCCTAATAAGTTTGCAAAATTCATCGTGTTAAACTTGTTTCTGGAAGTTCTTTAGGAGTTTCAGCTCGTGCTGATACTCTGGATATGTCTTCTGTTTGTGCCTCTTCTGTTTCATTGTAGAGCCTGTTTGCGTAAGTCTTTGTGCTAGTTCTTCTGTCTGTGATGGAAAAACTGTTTCTTCTGGAACCAGATCTGCCTAATATGTTTGCGACACTCATCGTGTTAGACTTGTTTCTGCAAGTTCTTTTGGAGTTCCAGCTCGTGCTGATACTGTAGAAGACGTGTTAGACATGTTTCTGCATGTTGTTTTGGAGTTCCAGCTTGTGCTCATACTATAGAAGACGTGTTAGACTTATTTTTAAAAGTTATTTTGGAGTTTCAGCTCGTGCTGTTCCCGTGGATGCATCTAATGCTTATGACTGAACTGCTTCTTCTATAATCAATTCTTTTGTTTCTGCATAAAATTCCAATTCTGATTGATCAGTTTGCGTAACGTATCGTGTAAGACTTCTTTTTGCAAAGTTCTTTTGGAGTTTCAGCTAGCACTAATCATGTAGAAGCATCTTCTGTTTGTGCAAATTATCCTAATATGTTTGAGACACTAATCGTATTAGTCTTGTTTCGTTTTCTTGGAGTTCCAGCTAGTGCTGGATCTTTTGGCTCTTTTGTTTCTGCCTAAATGCTTCTTCTAGAGCCAAATCTGAATTATCAGTTTGCGAAAGTCGTGTTTCTGCAAGCTCGTGCTGATACCGTAGTAGGATCTTTTTTCCTGCCTTAACTGCTTCATCTTTATTCAATTTATCGTGTTAGACTTCTTTTTACAAGTTCTCTTGGAGTTCCAGCTCGCGCTGATACTGTAGAAGACGTGTTAGACTTCTTTTTGCAAGTTCATTTGGAGTTTCAACTCGTACTGATCATGTGGAAGCATCTTCTGTTTGTGATGGAAAAACTGTTTTTTCTGGAACCAAATCTCCCTAATAAGTTTGCGAAACTCATCGTGTAAGACTTTTTCTGCAAGGTCTTTTAGAGTTATAGCTCGTTCTGATACTGTGGAAGCATCTCATTGCTTGTGCATGAACTGCTTCTTCAATATTCCATTCTGATTGATCAGCTTGCGTAACATATCGTGTTAGACTTCTGTTTGCAAGTTCTTTAGGAGTTTCAGCTCGTGCTGATACTCTGGATATGCCTTCTGTTTGTGCCTCTTCTGTTTCATTGTAGAGCCTGTTTGCGTAAGTCTTTGTGCTAGTTCTTCTGTCTGTGATGGAAAAACTGTTTCTTCTGGAACCAAATCTGCCTAATATGTTTGCGACACTCATCGTGTTAGACTTGTTTCTGCAAGTTCTTTTGGAGTTCCAGCTCGTGCTGATACTGTAGAAGAAGTGTTAGACTTTCTTTTGCAAGTTTATTAGGTGTGTCAGCTCGTGCTGGTCCTGTGGAAGCCTGCTATGCTTGTGTCTTTTCTTCTGGAACCAAATCTGCCTAATATGTTTGCGAAACTCATCGTGTTAGACTTCTGTTTGCAAGTTCATTTGGAGTTTCAGCTCTTACTGATCATGTGGAAGCATCTTCTGTTTGTGATGGAAAAACTGTTTCTTCTGGAACCAAATCTGCCTAATAAGTTTGCGAAACTCACCGTGTTAGACATGTTTCTGCATGTTGTTTTGGAGTTCCAGCTTGTGCTGATACTATAGAAGACGTGTTAGACTTATTTTTGCAAGTTATTTTGGAGTTTCAGCTCGCGCTGATCCCGTGGATGCATCTAATGCTTATGACTGAACTGCTTCTTCTAAAATCAATTCTTTTGTTTCTGCCTAAAATGCCAATTCTGATTGATCAATTTGCGTAACGTATCGTGTTAGACTTCTTTTTGCAAAGTTCTTTTGGAGTTTCAGCTAGCAATAATCATGTGGAAGCATCTTCTGTTTGTGCAAATTATCCTAATATGTTTGAGACACTCATCGTATTAGTCTTGTTTCTGTATGTTCTCTTGGAGTTCCAGCTAGTGCTGGATCTTTTGGATCTTTTGTTTCTGCCTAAATGCTTCTTCTAGAGCCAAATATGAATTATCAGTTTGCGAAACTCATCGTGAAAGTCGTGTTTCTGCAAGCTCGTGCTGATACCGTAGTAGGATCTTTTCTCCTGCCTTAACTGCTTTATCTTTATTCAATTTATCGTGTTAGACTTCTTTTTACAAGTTCTCTTGGAGTTCCAGCTGGCGCTGATACTGTAGAAGACGTGTTAGACTTCTTTTTGCAAGTTCATTTGGAGATTCAGCTCTTACTGATCATGTGGAAGCATCTTCTGTTTGTGATGGAAAAACTGTTTCTTCTGGAATCAAATCTGCCTAATAAGTTTGCGAAACTCACCGTGTTAGACATGTTTCTGCATGTTGTTTTGGAGTTCCAGCTTGTGCTGATACTATAGAAGACGTGTTAGACTTGTTTTTGCAAGTTATTTTGGAGTTTCAGCTCGTGCTGATCCCGTGGAAGCATCTAATGGTTATGACTGAACTGCTTCTTCTATAATCAATTCTTTTGTTTTTGCCTGAAATACCAATTCTGAATGATCAGTTTGCGTAACTTATCGTGTCAGTTCTTTTGGACTTTCAGTTCGCACTGAACACGTGGAAGCATCTTCTGTTAGGGCCTGAACTGTTCCTTCTGGAATCTATCTGCCTAATATGTTTGTGACACTCATCGTGTTAGACTTGTTTCTGCAAGTTCTTTTGGAGTTCCAGCTCGTGCTGATACTGTAGAAGACGTGTTAGTCATGTTTCTGCATGTTGTTTTGGAGCTCCAGCTTGTGCTCATACTATAGAAGACGTGTTAGACTTATTTTTGCAAGTTATTTTGGAGTTTCAGCTCGCGCTGATCCCTTGAAAGCATATAATGCTTAGGACTGAACTAATTCTTCTATAATTAATTCTTTTGTTTCTGCCTAAAATGCCAATTCTGATTGATCAGTTTGCGTAACGTATCGTGTTAGACTTCTTTTTGCAAAGTTCTTTTGGAGTTTCAGCTAGCACTAATCATGTGGAAGCATCTTCTGTTTGTGCAAATTATCCTAATATGTTTGAGACACTCATCGTTTCTGTACGTTCTCTTGGAGTTCCAGCTAGTGCTGGATCTTCTGGATCTTTTGTTTCTGCCTAAATGCTTCTTCTAGAGCCAAATATGAATTATCAGTTTGCGAAACTCATCGTGAAAGTCGTGTTTCTGGAAGCTCGTGCTGATACCGTAGTAGGATCTTTTTTCCTGCCTTAACTGCTTTATCTTTATTCAATTTATCGTGTTAGACTTCTTTTTACAAGTTCTCTTGGAGTTCCAGCTGGCGCTGATACTGTAGAAGACGTGTTAGACTTCTTTTTGCAAGTTCATTTGGAGTTTCAGCTCTTACTGATCATGTGGAGGCATCTTCTGTTTGTGATGGAAAAACTGTTTCTTCTGGAACCAAATCTGCCTAATAAGTTTGCGAAACTCACCGTGTTAGACATGTTTCTGCATGTTGTTTTGGAGTTCCAGCTTGTGCTCATAATATAGAAGACACGTTAGACTTGTTTTTGCAAGTTATTTTGGAGTTTCAGCTCGCGCTGATCATGTGGAAGCATCTTCTGTTTGTGATGGAAAAACTGTTTTTTTCTGGAACCAAATCTCAGTAATAAGTTTGCGAAACTTATCGTGTAAGACTTTTTCTGCAAGGTCTGCAAGGTCTGCACGAATTATAGCTCGTGCTGATACTGTGGAAGCATCTCATCATATTGAACTGCTTCTTCAATATTCCATTCTGATTGATCAGCTTGCGTAACATATCGTGTTAGACTTCTGTTTGCAAGTTCTTTAGAAGTTTCAGCTCGTGCTGATACTCTGGATATGCCGTCTGTTTGAGCCTCTTCTGTTTCATTGTAGCGCCTGTTTGCGTAAGTCTTTGTGCTAGTTCTTCTGTCTGTGATGGAAAAACTGTTTCTTCTGGAACCAAATCTGCCTAATATGTTTGCGACACTCATCGTGTTAGACTTGTTGCTGCAAGTTCTTTTGGAGTTCCAGCTCGTGCTGATACTGTAGAAGACGTGTTAGACTTTCTTTTGCAAGTTTATTAGGTGTGTCAGCACGTGCTGGTCCTGTGGAAGCATGCTATGCTTGTGACTTTTCTTCTGGAACCAAATCTGCCTAATAAGTTTGCGAAACTCACCGTGTCTGCATGTTGGTTTGGAGTTCCAGCTTGTGCTGATACTATAGAAGGCGTGTTAGACTTATTTTTGCAAGTTATTTTGGAGTTTTAGCTCGTGCTGTTCCCGTGGATGCATCTAATGCTTATGACTGAAATGCTTCTTCTATAATCAATTCTTTTGTTTCTGCCTAAAATGCCAATTTTGATTGATCAGTTTGCGTAACGTATCGTGTTAGACTTCTTTTTGCAAAGTTCTTTTGGAGTTTCAGCTAGCAATAATCATGTGGAAGCATCTTCTGTTTGTGCAAATTATCCTAATATGTTTGAGACACTCATCGTATTAGTCTTGTTTCTGTACGTTCTCTTGGAGTTCCAGCTAGTGCTGGATCTTCTGGATCTTTTGTTTCTGCCTAAATGCTTCTTCTAGAGCCAAATATGAATTATCAGTTTGCGAAACTCATCGTGAAAGTCGTGTTTCTGCAAGCTCGTGCTGATATCGTAGTAGGATCTTTGTTCCTGCCTTAAGTGCTTTATCTTTATTCAATTTATCGTGTTAGACTTCTTTTTACAAGTTCTCTTGGAGTTCCAGCTGGCGCTGATACTGTAGAAGACGTGTTAGACTTCTTTTTGCAAGTTCATTTGGAGTTTCAGCTCTTACTGATCATGTGGAAGCATCTTCTGTTTGTGATGGAAAAACTGTTTCTTCTGGAACCAAATCTGCCTAATAAGTTTGCGAAACTCACCGTGTTAGACATGTTTCTGCATGTTGTTTTGGAGTTCCAGCTTGTGCTGATAATATAGAAGACGTGTTAGACTGGTTTTTGCAAGTTATTTTGGAGTATCAGCTCGTGCTGATATTGTAGAAGACGTGTTAGACTTATTTTTGCAAGTTATTTTGGAGTTTCAGCTCGTGCTGTTCCCGTGGATGCATCTAATGCTTATGACTGAACTGCTTCTTCTATAATCAATTCTTTTGTTTCTGCCTAAAATGCCAATTTTGATTGATCAGTTTGCGTAACGTATCGTGTTAGACTTCTTTTTGCAAAGTTCGTTTGGAGTTTTAGCTAGCAATAATCATGTGGAAGCATCTTCTGTTTGTGCAAATTATCCTAATATGTTAGAGACACTCATCGTATTAGTCTTGTTTCTGTACGTTCTCTTGGAGTTCCAGCTAGTGCTGGATCTTCTGGATCTTTTGTTTCTGCCTAAATGCTTCTTCTAGAGCCAAATATGAATTATCAGTTTGCGAAACTCATCGTGAAAGTCGTGTTTCTGCAAGCTCGTGCTGATATCGTAGTAGGATCTTTGTTCCTGCCTTAAGTGCTTTATCTTTATTCAATTTATCGTGTTAGACTTCTTTTTACAAGTTCTCTTGGAGTTCCAGCTGGCGCTGATACTGTAGAAGACGTGTTAGACTTCTTTTTGCAAGTTCATTTGGAGTTTCAGCTCTTACTGATCATGTGGAAGCATCTTCTGTTTGTGATGGAAAAACTGTTTCTTCTGGAACCAAATCTGCCTAATAAGTTTGCGAAACTCACCGTGTTAGACATGTTTCTGCATGTTGTTTTGGAGTTCCAGCTTGTGCTGATAATATAGAAGACACGTTAGACTTGTTTTTGCAAGTTATTTTGGAGTTTCAGCTCGCGCTGATCATGTGGAAGCATCTTCTGTTTGTGATGGAAAAACTGTTTTTTCTGGAACCAAATCTCAGTAATAAGTTTGCGAAACTTATCGTGTAAGAGTTTTTCTGCAAGGTCTGCAAGGTCTGCACGAATTATAGCTCGTGCTGATACTGTGGAAGCATCTCATCATATTGAACTGCTTCTTCAATATTCCATTCTGATTGATCAGCTTGCGTAACATATCGTGTTAGACTTCTGTTTGCAAGTTCTTTAGAAGTTTCAGCTCGTGCTTATACTCTGGATATGCCGTCTGTTTGAGCCTCTTCTGTTTCATTGTAGCGCCTGTTTGCGTAAGTCTTTGTGCTAGTTCTTCTGTCTGTGATGGAAAAACTGTTTCTTCTGGAACCAAATCTGCCTAATATGTTTGCAACACTCATCGTGTTAGACTTGTTGCTGCAAGTTCTTTTGGAGTTCCAGCTCGTGCTGATACTGTAGAAGACGTGTTAGACTTTCTTTTGCAAGTTTATTAGGTGTGTCAGCACGTGCTGGTCCTGTGGAAGCATGCTATGCTTGTGACTTTTCTTCTGGAACCAAATCTGCCTAATAAGTTTGCGAAACTCACCGTGTCTGCATGTTGGTTTGGAGTTCCAGCTCGTGCTGATATTGTAGAAGACGTGTTAGACTTATTTTTGCAAGTTATTTTGGAGTTTCAGTTCGTGCTGTTCCCGTGGATGCATCTAATGCTTATGACTGAACTGCTTCTTCTATAATCAATTCTTTTGTTTCTGCCTAAAATGCCAATTCTGATTGATCAGTTTGCGTAACGTATCGTGTTAGACTTCTTTTTGCAAAGTTCTTTTGGAGTTTCAGCTAGCACTAATCATGTGGAAGCATCTTCTGTTTGTGCAAATTATCCTAATATGTTTGAGACACTCATCGTATTAGTCTTGTTTCTGTACGTTCTCTTGGAGTTCCAGCTAGTGCTGGATCTTCTGGATCTTTTGTTTCTGCCTAAATGCTTCTTCTAGAGCCAAATATGAATTATCAGTTTGCGAAACTCATCGTGAAAGTCGTGTTTCTGTAAGCTCGTGCTGATACCGTAGTAGGATCTTTTTTCCTGCCTTAACTGCTTTATCTTTATTCAATTTATCGTGTTAGACTTCTTTTTACAAGTTCTCTTGGAGTTCCAGCTGGCGCTGATACTGTAGAAGACGTGTTAGACTTCTTTTTGCAAGTTCATTTGGAGTTTCAGCTTTTACTGATCATGTGGAGGCATCTTCTGTTTGTGATGGAAAAATTGTTTCTTCTGGAACCAAATCTGCCTAATAAGTTTGCGAAACTCACCGTGTTAGACATGTTTCTGCATGTTGTTTTGGAGTTCCAGCTTGTGCTGATAATATAGAAGACACGTTAGACTTGTTTTTGCAAGTTATTTTGGAGTTTCAGCTCGCGCTGATCATGTGGAAGCATCTTCTGTTTGTGATGGAAAAACTGTTTTTTCTGGAACCAAATCTCAGTAATAAGTTTGCGAAACTTATCGTGTAAGACTTTTTCTGCAAGGTCTGCAAGGTCTGCACGAATTATAGCTCGTGCTGATACTGTGGAAGCATCTCATCATATTGAACTGCTTCTTCAATATTCCATTCTGATTGATCAGCTTGCGTAACATATCGTGTTAGACTTCTGTTTACAAGTTCTTTAGAAGTTTCAGCTCGTGCTTATACTCTGGATATGCCGTCTGTTTGAGCCTCTTCTGTTTCATTGTAGCGCCTGTTTGCGTAAGTCTTTGTGCTAGTTCTTCTGTCTGTGATGGAAAAACTGTTTCTTCTGGAACCAAATCTGCCTAATATGTTTGCGACACTCATCGTGTTAGACTTGTTGCTGCAAGTTCTTTTGGAGTTCCAGCTCGTGCTGATACTGTAGAAGACGTGTTAGACTTTCTTTTGCAAGTTTATTAGGTGTGTCAGCACGTGCTGGTCCTGTGGAAGCATGCTATGCTTGTGACTTTTCTTCTGGAACCAAATCTGCCTAATAAGTTTGCGAAACTCACCGTGTCTGCATGTTGGTTTGGAGTTCCAGCTTGTGCTGATACTATAGAAGGCGTGTTAGACTTATTTTTGCAAGTTATTTTGGAGTTTTAGCTCGTGCTGTTCCCGTGGATGCATCTAATGCTTATGACTGAACTGCTTCTTCTATAATCAATTCTTTTATTTCTGCCTAAAATGCCAATTTTGATTGATCAGTTTGCGTAATGTATCGTGTTAGACTTCTTTTTTGCAAAGTTCTTTTGGAGTTTCAGCTAGCAATAATCATGTGGAAGCATCTTCTGTTTGTGCAAATTATCCTAATATGTTTGAGACACTCATCGTATTAGTCTTGTTTCTGTACGTTCTCTTGGAGTTCCAGCTAGTGCTGGATCTTCTGGATCTTTTGTTTCTGCCTAAATGCTTCTTCTAGAGCCAAATATGAATTATCAGTTTGCGAAACTCATCGTGAAAGTCGTGTTTCTGCAAGCTCGTGCTGATATCGTAGTAGGATCTTTGTTCCTGCCTTAACTGCTTTATCTTTATTCAATTTATCGTGTTAGACTTCTTTTTACAAGTTCTCTTGGAGTTCCAGCTGGCGCTGATACTGTAGAAGACGTGTTAGACTTCTTTTTGCAAGTTCATTTGGAGTTTCAGCTCTTACTGATCATGTGGAAGCATCTTCTGTTTGTGATGGAAAAACTGTTTCTTCTGAAACCAAATCTGCCTAATAAGTTTGCGAAACTCACCGTGTTAGACATGTTTCTGCATGTTGTTTTGGAGTTCCAGCTTGTGCTGATAATATAGAAGACGTGTTAGACTTATTTTTGCAAGTTATTTTGGAGTTTCAGCTCGCGCTGATCATGTGGAAGCATCTTCTGTTTGTGATGGAAAAACTGTTTTTTCTGGAACCAAATCTCAGTAATAAGTTTGCGAAACTTATCGTGTAAGAGTTTTTCTGCAAGGTCTGCAAGGTCTGCACGAATTATAGCTCGTGCTGATACTGTGGAAGCATCTCATCATATTGAACTGCTTCTTCAATATTCCATTCTGATTGATCAGCTTGCGTAACATATCGTGTTAGACTTCTGTTTGCAAGTTCTTTAGAAGTTTCAGCTCGTGCTTATACTCTGGATATGCCGTCTGTTTGAGCCTCTTCTGTTTCATTGTAGCGCCTGTTTGCGTAAGTCTTTGTGCTAGTTCTTCTGTCTGTGATGGAAAAACTGTTTCTTCTGGAACCAAATCTGCCTAATATGTTTGCAACACTCATCGTGTTAGACTTGTTGCTGCAAGTTCTTTTGGAGTTCCAGCTCGTGCTGATACTGTAGAAGACGTGTTAGACTTTCTTTTGCAAGTTTATTAGGTGTGTCAGCACGTGCTGGTCCTGTGGAAGCATGCTATGCTTGTGACTTTTCTTCTGGAACCAAATCTGCCTAATAAGTTTGCGAAACTCACCGTGTCTGCATGTTGGTTTGGAGTTCCAGCTGGTGCTGATATTGTAGAAGACGTGTTAGACTTATTTTTGCAGAGTTCCAGCTGGCGCTGATACTGTAGAAGTCGTGTTAGACTTCTTTTTGCAAGTTCATTTGGAGTTTCAGCTCTTACTGATCATGTGGAAGCATCTTCTGTTTGTGATGGAAAAAACTGTTTCTTCTGGAACCAAATCTGCCTAATAAGTTTGCGAAACTCACCGTGTTAGACATGTTTCTGCATGTTGTTTTGGAGTTCCAGCTTGTGCTGATAATATAGAAGACGTGTTAGACTTATTTTTGCAAGTTATTTTGGAGTTTCAGCTCGTGCTGTTCCCGTGGATGCATCTAATGCTTATGACTGAACTGCTTCTTCTATAATCAATTCTTTTGTTTCTGCCTAAAATGCCAATTTTGATTGATCAGTTTGCGTAACGTATCGTGTTAGACTTCTTTTTGCAAAGTTCTTTTGGAGTTTCAGCTAGCAATAATCATGTGGAAGCATCTTCTGTTTGTGCAAATTATCCTAATATGTTTGAGACACTCATCGTATTAGTCTTGTTTCTGTACGTTCTCTTGGAGTTCCAGCTAGTGCTGGATCTTCTGGATCTTTTGTTTCTGCCTAAATGCTTCTTCTAGAGCCAAATATGAATTATCAGTTTGCGAAACTCATCGTGAAAGTCGTGTTTCTGTAAGCTCGTGCTGATACCGTAGTAGGATCTTTTTTCCTGCCTTAACTGCTTTATCTTTATTCAATTTATCGTGTTAGACTTCTTTTTACAAGTTCTCTTGGAGTTCCAGCTGGCGCTGATACTGTAGAAGACGTGTTAGACTTCTTTTTGCAAGTTCATTTGGAGTTTCAGCTCTTACTGATCATGTGGAGGCATCTTCTGTTTGTGATGGAAAAACTGTTTCTTCTGGAACCAAATCTGCCTAATAAGTTTGCGAAACTCACCGTGTTAGACATGTTTCTGCATGTTGTTTTGGAGTTCCAGCTTGTGCTGATAATATAGAAGACACGTTAGACTTGTTTTTGCAAGTTATTTTGGAGTTTCAGCTCGCGCTGATCATGTGGAAGCATCTAATGGTTATGACTGAACTGCTTCTTCTATAATCAATTCTTTTGTTTCTGCCTGAAATGCCAATTCTGAATGATCAGTTTGCGTAACTTATCGTGTCAGTTCTTTTGGACTTTCAGTTCGCACTGAAAACGTGGAAGCATCTTCTGTTTGGGCCTGAACTGTTCCTTCTGGAACCTATCTGCCTAATATGTTTGTGACACTCATCGTGTTAGACTTGTTTCTGAAAGTTCTTTTGGAGTTTCAGCTAGTGCTGGAACTTTTGGATCTTTTGTTTCTGCCTAAATGCTTCTTCTAGAGCCAAATATGAATTATCAGTTTGCGAAACTCATCGTGAAAGTCGTGTTTCTGCAAGCTCGTGCTGATACCGTAGTAGGATCTTTTTTCCTGCCTTAACTGCTTTATCTTTATTCAATTTATAGTGTTAGACTTCTTTTTACAAGTTCTCTTGGAGTTCCAGCTGGCGCTGATACTGTAGAAGACGTGTTAGACTTCTTTTTGCAAGTTCAATTGGAGTTTCAGCTCTTACTGATCATGTGGAAGCATCTTCTGTTTGTGAAGGAAAAACTGTTTCTTCTGGAACCAAATCTGCCTAATAAGTTTGCGAAACTCACCGTGTTAGACTTGTTTTTGCAAGTTATTTTGGAGTTTCATCTCGCGCTGATCCCGTGGAAGCATCTAATGGTTATGACTGAACTGCTTCTTCTATAATCAATTCTTTTGTTTCTGCCTGAAATGCCAATTCTGAATGATCAGTTTGCGTAACGTATCGTGTTAGACTTTTTTTTGCAAAGTTCTTTTGGAGTTTCAGCTAGAACTAATCATGTGGAAGCATCTTCTGTTTGCGCAAATTATCCTAATATGTTTGAGACATTCATCGTATTAGTCTTGTTTCTGTACGTTCTCTTGGAGTTCCAGCTAGTGCTGGATCTTTTGGATCTTTTGTTTCTGCCTAAAATGCCAATTCTGATTGATCAGTTTGCGTAACGTATCGTGTTAGACCTTTTTTTTTGCAAAGTTCTTTTGGAGTTTCAGCTAGCAATAATCATGTGGAAGCATCTTCTGTTTGTGCAAATTATCCTAATATGTTTGAGACACTCATCGTATTAGTCTTGTTTCTGTACGTTCTCTTGGAGTTCCAGCTAGTGCTGGATCTTTGGATCTTTTGTTTCTGCCTAAATGCTTCTTCTAGAGCCAAATATGAATTATCAGTTTGCGAAACTCATCGTGAAAGTCGTGTTTCTGCAAGCTCGTGCTGATACCGTAGTAGGATCTTTTTTCCTGCCTTAACTGCTTTATCTTTATTCAATTTATCGTGTTAGACTTCTTTTTACAAGTTCTCTTGGAGTTCCAGCTGGCGCTGATACTGTAGAAGACGTGTTAGACTTCTTTTTGCAAGTTCATTTGGAGTTTCAGCTCTTACTGATTATGTGGAAGCATCTTCTGTTTGTGATGGAAAAACTGTTTCTTCTGGAACCAAATCTGCCTAATAAGTTTGCGAAACTCACCGTGTTAGACATGTTTCTGAATGTTGTTTTGGAGTTCCAGCTTGTGCTGATACTATAGAAGGCGTGTTAGACTTGTTTTTGCAAGTTATTTTGGAGTTTCAGCTCGCGCTGAGCCTGTGGAAGCATCTAATGGTTATGACTGAACTGCTTCTTCTATAATCAATTCTTTTGTTTCTGCCTGAAATGCCAATTCTGAATGATCAGTTTGCGTAACTTATCGTGTCAGTTCTTTTGGACTTTCAGTTTTCACTGAACACGTGTAAGCATCTTCTGTTTGGGCCTGAACTGTTCATTCTGGAACCTATCTGCCTAATATGTTTGTGACAATCATCGTGATAGACTTGTGTCTACAAGTTCTTTTGGAGTTCCAGCTCGTGCTGATACTGTAGAATACGTGTTAGACATGTTTCTGCATGTTGTTTTGGAGTTCCAGCTCGTGCTGGTCCTGTGGAAGCATGCTATGCTTGTGTCTTTTCTTCTGGAACCAAATCTGCCTAATATGTTTGCGAAATTCATCGTGTTAGACTTATTTTTGCAAGTTATTTTGGAGTTTTAGCTCGTGCTGTTCCCGTGGATGCATCTAATGCTTATGACTGAAATGCTTCTTCTATAATCAATTCTTTTGTTTCTGCCTAAAATGCCAATTCTGATTGATCAGTTTGCGTAACGTATCGTGTTAGACTTCTTTTTTGCAAAGTTCTTTTGGAGTTTCAGCTAGCAATAATCATGTGGAAGCATCTTCTGTTTGTGCAAATTATCCTAATATGTTTGAGACACTCATCGTATTAGTCTTGTTTCTGTACGTTCTCTTGGAGTTCCAGCTAGTGCTGGATCTTTTGGATCTTTTGTTTCTGCCTAAATGCTTCTTCTAGAGCCAAATATGAATTATCAGTTTGCGAAACTCATCGTGAAAGTCGTGTTTCTGCAAGCTCGTGCTGATACCGTAGTAGGATCTTTTTTCCTGCCTTAACTGCTTTATCTTTATTCAATTTATCGTGTTAGACTTCTTTTTACAAGTTCTCTTGGAGTTCCAGCTGGCGCTGATACTGTAGAAGACGTGTTAGACTTCTTTTTGCAAGTTCATTTGGAGTTTCAGCTCTTACTGATCATGTGGAAGCATCTTCTGTTTGTGATGGAAAAACTGTTTCTTCTGGAACCAAATCTACCTAATAAGTTTGCGAAACTCACCGTGTTAGACATGTTTCTGCATGTTGTTTTGGAGTTCCAGCTTGTGCTGATAATATAGAAGACGTGTTAGACTTGTTTTTGCAAGTTATTTTGGAGTTTCATCTCGTGCTGTTCCCGTGGATCCATCTAATGCTTATGACTGAACTGCTTCTTCTATAATCAATTCTTTTGTTTCTGCCTAAAATGCCAATTCTGATTGATCAGTTTGCGTAACGTATCGTGTTAGACCTTTTTTTTGCAAAGTTCTTTTGGAGTTTCAGCTAGCAATAATCATGTGGAAGCATCTTCTGTTTGTGCAAATTATCCTAATATGTTTGAGACACTCATCGTATTAGTCTTGTTTCTGTACGTTCTCTTGGAGTTCCAGCTAGTGCTGGATCTTTTGTTTCTGCCTAAATGCTTCTTCTAGAGCCAAATATGAATTATCAGTTTGCGAAACTCATCGTGAAAGTCGTGTTTCTGCAAGCTCGTGCTGATACCGTAGTAGGATCTTTTTTCCTGCCTTAACTGCTTTATCTTTATTCAATTTATCGTGTTAGACTTCTTTTTACAAGTTCTCTTGGAGTTCCAGCTGGCGCTGATACTGTAGAAGACGTGTTAGACTTCTTTTTGCAAGTTCATTTGGAGTTTCAGCTCTTACTGATCATGTGGAAGCATCTTCTGTTTGTGAAGGAAAAACTGTTTCTTCTGGAACCAAATCTGCCTAATAAGTTTGCGAAACTCACCGTGTTAGACATGTTTCTGCATGTTGTTTTGGAGTTCCAGCTTGTGCTGATACTATAGAAGACGTGTTAGACTTGTTTTTGCAAGTTATTTTGGAGTTTCAGCTCGCGCTGATCCCGTGGAAGCATCTAATGGTTATGGCTGAACTGCTTCTTCTATAATCAATTCTTTTGTTTCTGCCTGAAATGCCAATTCTGAATGATCAGTTTGCGTAACTTATCGTGTCAGTTCTTTTGGACTTTCAGTTCGCACTGAACACGTGGAAGCATCTTCTGTTTGGGCCTGAACTGTTCCTTCTGGAACCTATCTGCCTAATATGTTTGTGACACTCATCGTGTTAGACTTGTTTCTGAAAGTTCTTTTGGAGTTTCAGCTAGTGCTGGAACTTTTGGATCTTTTGTTTCTGCCTAAATGCTTCTTCTAGAGCCAAATATGAATTATCAGTTTGCGAAACTCATCGTGAAAGTCGTGTTTCTGCAAGCTCGTGCTGATACCGTAGTAGGATCTTTTTTCCTGCCTTAACTGCTTTATCTTTATTCAATTTATAGTGTTAGACTTCTTTTTACAAGTTCTCTTGGAGTTCCAGCTGGCGCTGATACTGTAGAAGACGTGTTAGACTTCTTTTTGCAAGTTCAATTGGAGTTTCAGCTCTTACTGATCATGTGGAAGCATCTTCTGTTTGTGAAGGAAAAACTGTTTCTTCTGGAACCAAATTTGCCTAATAAGTTTGCGAAACTCACCGTGTTAGACTTGTTTTTGCAAGTTATTTTGGAGTTTCATCTCGCACTGATCCCGTGGAAGCATCTAATGGTTATGACTGAACTGCTTCTTCTATAATCAATTCTTTTGTTTCTGCCTGAAATGCCAATTCTGAATGATCAGTTTGCGTAACGTATCGTGTTAGACTTTTTTTGGCAAAGTTCTTTTGGAGTTTCAGCTAGAACTAATCATGTGGAAGCATCTTCTGTTTGCGCAAATTATCCTAATATGTTTGAGACATTCATCGTATTAGTCTTGTTTCTGTACGTTCTCTTGGAGTTCCAGCTAGTGCTGGATCTTTTGGATCTTTTGTTTCTGCCTAAAATGCCAATTCTGATTGATCAGTTTGCGTAACGTATCGTGTTAGACCTTTTTTTTGCAAAGTTCTTTTGGAGTTTCAGCTAGCAATAATCATGTGGAAGCATCTTCTGTTTGTGCAAATTATCCTAATATGTTTGAGACACTCATCGTATTAGTCTTGTTTCTGTACGTTCTCTTGGAGTTCCAGCTAGTGCTGGATCTTTTGTTTCTGCCTAAATGCTTCTTCTAGAGCCAAATATGAATTATCAGTTTGCGAAACTCATCGTGAAAGTCGTGTTTCTGCAAGCTCGTGCTGATACCGTAGTAGGATCTTTTTCCTGCCTTAACTGCTTTATCTTTATTCAATTTATCGTGTTAGACTTCTTTTTACAAGTTCTCTTGGAGTTCCAGCTGGCGCTGATACTGTAGAAGACGTGTTAGACTTCTTTTTGCAAGTTCATTTGGAGTTTCAGCTCTTACTGATCATGTGGAAGCATCTTCTGTTTGTGATGGAAAAACTGTTTCTTCTGGAACCAAATCTGCCTAATAAGTTTGCGAAACTCACCGTGTTAGACATGTTTCTGCATGTTGTTTTGGAGTTCCAGCTTGTGCTGATACTATAGAAGACGTGTTAGACTTGTTTTTGCAAGTTATTTTGGAGTTTCAGCTCGTGCTGTTCCCGTGGATGCATCTAATGCTTATGACTGAACTGCTTCTTCTATAATCAATTCTTTTGTTTCTGCCTAAAATGCCAATTCTGATTGATCAGTTTGCGTAACGTATCGTGTTAGACTTCTTTTTGCAAAGTTCTTTTGGAGTTTCAGCTAGCACTAATCATGTAAAGCATCTTCTGTTTGTGCCTGAACTGTTCCTTCTGGAGCCAATTATCCTAATATGTTTGAGACACTCATCGTATTAGTCTTGTTTCTGTACGTTCTCTTGGAGTTCCAGCTAGTGCTGGATCTTTTGGATCTTTTGTTTCTGCCTAAATGCTTCTTCTAGAGCCAAATATGAATTATCAGTTTGCGAAACTCATCGTGAAAGTCGTGTTTCTTCAAGCTCAGTGCTGATACCGTAGTAGGATCTTTTTTCCTGCCTTAACTGCTTATCTTATATTCAATTTATCGTGTTAGACTTCTTTTTACAAGTTCTCTTGGAGTTCCAGCTGGCGCTGATACTGTAGAAGACGTGTTAGACTTCTTTTTGCAAGTTCATTTGGAGTTTCAGCTCTTACTGATCATATGGAAGCATCTTCTGTTTGTGATGGAAAAACTGTTTCTTCTGGAACCAAATCTGCCTAATAAGTTTGCGAAACTCACCGTGTTAGACATGTTTCTGCATGTTGTTTTGGAGTTCCAGCTTGTGCTGATAATATAGAAGACGTGTTAGACTTATTTTTGCAAGTTATTTTGGAGTTTCATCTCGTGCTGTACCCGTGGATCCATCTAATGCTTATGACTGAACTGCTTCTTCTATAATCAATTCTTTTGTGTCTGCCTAAAATGCCAATTCTGATTGATCAGTTTGCGTAACGTATCGTGTTAGACCTTTTTTTTGCAAAGTTCTTTTGGAGTTTCAGCTAGCAATAATCATGTGGAAGCATCTTCTGTTTGTGCAAATTATCCTAATATGTTTGAGACACTCATCGTATTAGTCTTGTTTCTGTACGTTCTCTTGGAGTTCCAGCTAGTGCTGGATCTTTTGGATCTTTTGTTTCTGCCTAAATGCTTCTTCTAGAGCCAAATATGAATTATCAGTTTGCGAAACTCATCGTGAAAGTCGTGTTTCTGCAAGCTCGTGCTGATACCGTAGTAGGATCTTTTTTCCTGCCTTAACTGCTTTATCTTTATTCAATTTATCGTGTTAGACTTCTTTTTACAAGTTCTCTTGGAGTTCCAGCTGGCGCTGATACTGTAGAAGACGTGTTAGACTTCTTTTTGCAAGTTCATTTGGAGTTTCAGCTCTTACTGATCATGTGGAAGCATCTTCTGTTTGTGATGGAAAAACTGTTTCTTCTGGAACCAAATCTGCAGTAATAAGTTTGCGAAACTCATCGTGTAAGACTTTTTCTGCAAGGTCTGCAAGGTCTGCAGTCTGCACGAGTTATAGCTCGTGCTGATACTGTGGAAGCATCTCATTGCTTGTGCATGAACTGCTTCTTCAATATTCCATTCTGATTGATCAGCTTGCGTAACATATCGTGTTAGACTTCTGTTTGCAAGTTCTTTAGGAGTTTCAGCTCGTGCTGATACTTTGGATATGTCTTCTGTTTGTGCCTCTTCTGTTTCATTGTAGAGCCTGCCTTATCAGTTTGCGTAACTCTTTGAGCTATTTCTTCTGTCTGTGATGGAAAAACTGTTTCTTCTGGAACCAAATCTGCCTAATATGTTTGCGACACTCATCGTGTTAGACTTGTTTCTGCAAGTTCTTTTGGAGTTCCAGCTCGTGCTGATACTGTAGAAGACGTGTTAGACTTCTTTTTGCAAGTTTATTAGGAGTGTCAGCACGTGCTGGTCCTGTGGAAGCATGCTATGCTTGTGTCTTGTCTTCTGGAACCAAATCTGCCTAATATGTTTGCGAAACTCATCGTGTTAGACTTCTTTTTGCAAGTTCATTTGGAGTTTCAGCTCTTACTGATCATGTAGAAGCATCTTCTGTTTGTGATGGAAAAACTGTTTCTTCTGGAACCAAATCTGCCTAATAAGTTTGCGAAACTCACCGTGTTAGACATGTTTCTACATGTTGTTTTGGAGTTCCAGCTTGTGCTGATACTATAGAAGACGTGTTAGACTTGTTTTTGCAAGTTATTTTGGAGTTTCAGCTCGCGTTGATCCCGTGGAATCATCTAATGGTTATGATTGAACTGCTTCTTCTATAATCAATTCTTTTGTTTCTGCCTGAAATGCCAATTCTGATTGATCAGTTTGCGTAACGTATCGTGTTAGACTTCTTTTTGCAAAGTTCTTTTGGAGTTTCAGCTAGCACTAATCATGTGGAAGCATCTTCTGTTTGTGCAAATTATCCTAATATGTTTGAGACACTCATCGTATTAGTCTTGTTTCTGTACGTTCTCTTGGAGTTCCAGCTAGTGCTGGATCTTTTGGATCTTTTGTTTCTGCCTAAATGCTTCTTCTAGAGCCAAATATGAATTATCAGTTTGCGAAACTCATCGTGAAAGTCGTGTTTCTGCAAGCTCGTGCTGATACCGTAGTAGGATCTTTTTCCCTGCCTTAACTGCTTTATCTTTATTCAATTTATCGTGTTAGACTTCTTTTACAAGTTCTCTTGGAGTTCCAGCTGGCGCTGATACTGTAGAAGACGTGTTAGACTTCTTTTTGCAAGTTCATTTGGAGTTTCAGCTCTTACTGATCATGTGGAAGCATCTTCTGTTTGTGATGGAAAAACTGTTTCTTCTGGAACCAAATCTGCCTAATAAGTTTGCGAAACTCACCGTGGTAGACATGTTTCTGCATGTTGTTTTGGAGTTCCAGCTTGTGCTGATAATATAGAAGACGTGTTAGACTTGTTTTTGCAAGTTATTTTGGAGTTTCATCTCGTGCTGTTCCCGTGGATCCATCTAATGCTTATGACTGAACTGCTTCTTCTATAATCAATTCTTTTGTTTCTGCCTAAAATGCCAATTCTGATTGATCAGTTTGCGTAACGTATCGTGTTAGACTTCTTTTTGCAAAGTTCTTTTGGAGTTTCAGCTAGCAATAATCATGTGGAAGCATCTTCTGTTTGTGCAAATTATCCTAATATGTTTGAGACACTCATCGTATTAGTCTTGTTTCTGTACGTTCTCTTGGAGTTCCAGCTAGTGCTGGATCTTTTGGATCTTTTGTTTCTGCCTAAATGCTTCTTCTAGAGCCAAATATGAATTATCAGTTTGCGAAACTCATCGTGAAAGTCGTGTTTCTGCAAGCTCGTGCTGATACCGTAGTAGGATCTTTTTTCCTGCCTTAACTGCTTTATCTTTATTCAATTTATCGTGTTAGACTTCTTTTTACAAGTTCTCTTGGAGTTCCAGCTAGCGCTGATACTGTAGAAGACGTGTTAGACTTCTTTTTGCAAGTTCATTTGGAGTTTCAGCTCTTACTGATCATGTGGAAGCATCTTCTGTTTGTGATGGAAAAACTGTTTCTTCTGGAACCAAATCTGCCTAATAAGTTTGCGAAACTCACCGTGTTAGACATGTTTCTGCATGTTGTTTTGGAGTTCCAGCTTGTGCTGATAATATAGAAGACGTGTTAGACTTGTTTTTGCAAGTTATTTTGGAGTATCAGCTCGTGCTGATATTGTAGAAGACGTGTTAGACTTATTTTTGCAAGTTATTTTGGAGTTTCATCTCGTGCTGTTCCCGTGGATCCATCTAATGCTTATGACTGAACTGCTTCTTCTATAATCAATTCTTTTGTTTCTGCCTAAAATGCCAATTCTGATTGATCAGTTTGCGTAACGTATCGTGTTAGACCTATTTTTTGCAAAGTTCTTTTGGAGTTTCAGCTAGCAATAATCATGTGGAAGCATCTTCTGTTTGTGCAAATTATCCTAATATGTTTGAGACACTCATCGTATTAGTCTTGTTTCTGTACGTTCTCTTGGAGTTCCAGCTAGTGCTGGATCTTTTGTTTCTGCCTAAATGCTTCTTCTAGAGCCAAATATGAATTATCAGTTTGCGAAACTCATCGTGAAAGTCGTGTTTCTGCAAGCTCGTGCTGATACCGTAGTAGGATCTTTTTTCCTGCCTTAACTGCTTTATCTTTATTCAATTTATCGTGTTAGACTTCTTTTTACAAGTTCTCTTGGAGTTCCAGCTGGCGCTGATACTGTAGAAGACGTGTTAGACTTCTTTTTGCAAGTTCATTTGGAGTTTCAACTCGTACTGATCATGTGGAAGCATCTTCTGTTTGTGATGGAAAAACTGTTTCTTTCTGGAACCAAATCTCAGTAATAAGTTTGCGAAACTCATCGTGTAAGACTTTTTCTGCAAGGTCTGCAAGGTCTGCAAGGTCTGCACGAGTTATAGCTCGTGCTGATACTGTGGAAGCATCTCATTGCTTGTGCATGAACTGCTTCTTCAATATTCCATTCTGATTGATCAGCTTGCGTAACATATCGTGTTAGACTTCTGTTTGCAAGTTCTTTAGGAGTTTCAGCTCGTGCTGATACTCTGGATATGCCTTCTGTTTGTGCCTCTTCTGTTTCATTGTAGAGCCTGTTTGCGTAAGTCTTTGTGCTAGTTCTTCTGTCTGTGATGGAAAAACTGTTTCTTCTGGAACCAAATCTGCCTAATATGTTTGCGACACTCATCGTGTTAGACTTGTTTCTGCAAGTTCTTTTGGAGTTCCAGCTCGTGCTGATACTGTAGAAGACGTGTTAGACTTCTTTTTGCAAGTTTATTAGGAGTGTCAGCACGTGCTGGTCCTGTGGAAGCATGCTATGCTTGTGTCTTGTCTTCTGGAACCAAATCTGCCTAATATGTTTGCGAAACTCATCGTGTTAGACTTCTTTTTGCAAGTTCATTTGGAGTTTCAGCTCTTACTGATCATGTGGAAGCATCTTCTGTTTGTGATGGAAAAACTGTTTTTTCTGGAACCAAATCTGCCTAATAAGTTTGCGAAACTCACCGTGTTAGACATGTTTCTGCATGTTGTTTTTTAGTTCCAGCTTTCTGTTTCTTCTAGAGCCAATTCTGAATGATCAGGGTGCGAAACTCGTCGTGATAGATGTCTTTCTGCAAGTTCTTTTGGAGTTCCAGCTCGTGCTGATACTGTAGAAGACGTGTTAGACATGTTTCTGCATGTTGTTTTGGTGTTCCAGCTTGTGCTGATACTATAGTAGACGTGTTAGACTTGTTTTTGCAAGTTATTTTGGAGTTTCAGCTCGTGCTGTTCCCGTGGATGCATCTAATGCTTATGACTGAACTGCTTCTTCTATAATCAATTCTTTTGTTTCTGCCTGAAATGCCAATTCTGATTGATCAGTTTGCGTAACGTATCGTGTTAGACTTCTTTTTGCAAAGTTCTTTTGGAGTTTCAGCTAGCACTAATCATGTGGAAGCATCTTCTGTTTGTGCAAATTATCCTAATATGTTTGAGACACTCATCGTATTAGTCTTGTTTCTGTACGTTCTCTTGGAGTTCCAGCTAGTGCTGGATCTTTTGGATCTTTTGTTTCTGCCTAAATGCTTCTTCTAGAGCCAAATATGAATTATCAGTTTGCGAAACTCATCGTGAAAGTCGTGTTTCTGCAAGCTCGTGCTGATACCGTAGTAGGATCTTTTTTCCTGCCTTAACTGCTTTATCTTATTCAATTATCGTGTTAGACTTCTTTTTACAAGTTCTCTTGGAGTTCCAGCTGGCGCTGATACTGTAGAAGACGTGTTAGACTTCTTTTGCAAGTTCATTTGCAGTTTCAGCTCTTACTGATCATGTGGAAGCATCTTCTGTTTGTGATGGAAAAACTGTTTCTTCTGGAACCAAATCTATCTAATAAGTTTGCGAAACTCACCGTGTTAGACATGTTTCTGCATGTTGTTTTGGAGTTCCAGCTTGTGCTGATAATATAGAAGACGTGTTAGACTTGTTTTTGCAAGTTATTTTGGAGTATCAGCTCGTGCTGATATTGTAGAAGACGTGTTAGACTTATTTTTGCAAGTTATTTTGGAGTTTCATCTCGTGCTGTTCCCGTGGATCCATCTAATGCTTATGACTGAACTGCTTCTTCTATAATCAATTCTTTTGTTTCTGCCTAAAATGCCAATTCTGATTGATCAGTTTGCGTAACGTATCGTGTTAGACCTATTTTTTGCAAAGTTCTTTTGGAGTTTCAGCTAGCAATAATCATGTGGAAGCATCTTCTGTTTGTGCAAATTATCCTAATATGTTTGAGACACTCATCGTATTAGTCTTGTTTCTGTACGTTCTCTTGGAGTTCCAGCTAGTGCTGGATCTTTTGTTTCTGCCTAAATGCTTCTTCTAGAGCCAAATATGAATTATCAGTTTGCGAAACTCATCGTGAAAGTCGTGTTTCTGCAAACTCGTGCTGATACCGTAGTAGGATCTTTTTTCCTGCCTTAACTGCTTTATCTTTATTCAATTTATAGTGTTAGACTTCTTTTTACAAGTTCTCTTGGAGTTCCAGCTGGCGCTGATACTGTAGAAGACGTGTTAGACTTCTTTTTGCAAGTTCATTTGGAGTTTCAGCTCTTACTGATCATGTGGAAGTATCTTCTGTTTGTGATGGAAAAAACTGTTTCTTCTGGAACCAAATCTGCCTAATAAGTTTGCGAAACTCACCGTGGTAGACATGTTTCTGCATGTTGTTTTGGAGTTCCAGCTTGTGCTGATAATATAGAAGACGTGTTAGACTTGTTTTTGCAAGTTATTTTGGAGTTTCATCTCGTGCTGTTCCCGTGGATCCATCTAATGCGTATGACTGAACTGCTTCTTCTATAATCAATTCTTTTGTTTCTGCCTAAAATGCCAATTCTGATTGATCAGTTTGCGTAACGTATCGTGTTATACCTTTTTTTTGCAAAGTTCTTTTGGAGTTTCAGCTAGCAATAATCATGTGGAAGCATCTTCTGTTTGTGCAAATTATCCTAATATGTTTGAGACACTCATCGTATTAGTCTTGTTTCTGTACGTTCTCTTGGAGTTCCAGCTAGTGCTGGATCTTTTGGATCTTTTGTTTCTGCCTAAATGCTTCTTCTAGAGCCAAATATGAATTATCAGTTTGCGAAACTCATCGTGAAAGTCGTGTTTCTGCAAGCTCGTGCTGATACCGTAGTAGGATCTTTTTTCCTGCCTTAACTGCTTTATCTTTATTCAATTTATCGTGTTAGACTTCTTTTTACAAGTTCTCTTGGAGTTCCAGCTAGCGCTCATACTGTAGAAGACGTGTTAGACTTCTTTTTGCAAGTTCATTTGGAGTTTCAGCTCTTACTGATCATGTGGAAGCATCTTCTGTTTGTGATGGAAAAACTGTTTCTTCTGGAACCAAATCTGCCTAATAAGTTTGCGAAACTCACCGTGTTAGACATGTTTCTGCATGTTGTTTTGGAGATCCAGCTTGTGCTGATAATATAGAAGACGCGTTAGACTTATTTTTGCAAGTTATTTTGGAGTTTCAGCTCTTGCTGTTCCCGTGGATGCATCTAATACTTATGACTGAACTGCTTCTTCTATAATCAATTCTTTTGTTTCTGTCTAAAATGCCAATTCTGATTGATCAGTTTGCGTAACGTATCGTGTTAGACTTCTTTTTGCAAAGTTCTTTTGGAGTTTCAGCTAGCACTAATCATGTGGAAGCATCTTCTGTTTGTGCAAATTATCCTAATATGTTTGAGACACTCATCGTATTAGTCTTGTTCTGTACGTTCTCTTGGAGTTCCAGCTAGTGCTGGATCTTTTGGATCTTTTGTTTCTGCCTAAATGCTTCTTCTAGAGCCAAATATGAATTTATTTTGTTATATTATAGTTATTTTGGAGTTTCATCTCGTGCTGTTCCCGTGGATCCATCTAATGCTTATGACTGAACTGCTTCTTCTATAATCAATTCTTTTGTTTCTGCCTAAAATGCCAATTCTGATTGATCAGTTTGCGTAACGTATCGTGTTATACCTTTTTTTTGCAAAGTTCTTTTGGAGTTTCAGCTAGCAATAATCATGTGGAAGCATCTTCTGTTTGTGCAAATTATCCTAATATGTTTGAGACACTCATCGTATTAGTCTTGTTTCTGTACGTTCTCTTGGAGTTCCAGCTAGTGCTGGATCTTTTGGATCTTTTGTTTCTGCCTAAATGCTTCTTCTAGAGCCAAATATGAATTATAAGTTTGCGAAACTCATCGTGAAAGTCGTGTTTCTGCAAGCTCGTGCTGATACCGTAGTAGGATCTTTTTTCCTGCCTTAACTGCTTTATCTTTATTCAATGTATCGTGTTAGACTTCTTTTTACAAGTTCTCTTGGAGTTCCAGCTAGCGCTCATACTGTAGAAGACGTGTTAGACTTCTTTTTGCAAGTTCATTTGGAGTTTCAGCTCTTACTGATCATGTGGAAGCATCTTCTGTTTGTGATGGAAAAACTGTTTCTTCTGGAACCAAATCTGCCTAATAAGTTTGCGAAACTCACCGTGTTAGACATGTTTCTGCATGTTGTTTTGGAGTTCCAGCTTGTGCTGATAATATAGAAGACGTGTTAGACTTGTTTTTGCAAGTTATTTTGGAGTATCAGCTCGTGCTGATATTGTAGAAGACGTGTTAGACTTATTTTTGCAAGTTATTTTGGAGTTTCATCTCGTGCTGTTCCCGTGGATCCATCTAATGCTTATGACTGAACTGCTTCTTCTATAATCAATTCTTTTGTTTTCTGCCTAAAATGCCAATTCTGATTGATCAGTTTGCGTAACGTATCGTGTTAGACCTATTTTTTGCAAAGTTCTTTTGGAGTTTCAGCTAGCAATAATCATGTGGAAGCATCTTCTGTTTGTGCAAATTATCCTAATATGTTTGAGACACTCATCGTATTAGTCTTGTTTCTGTACGTTCTCTTGGAGTTCCAGCTAGTGCTGGATCTTTTGTTTCTGCCTAAATGCTTCTTCTAGAGAAAAATATGAATTATTAGTTTGCGAAACTTATCGTGAAAGTCGTGTTTCTGCAAGCTCGTGCTGATACCGCAGTAGGATCTTTTTTCCTGCCTTAACTGCTTTATCTTTATTCAATTTATCGTGTTAGACTTCTTTTTACAAGTTCTCTTGGAGTTCCAGCTGGCGCTGATACTGTAGAAGACGTGTTAGACTTCTTTTTGCAAGTTCATTTGGAGTTTCAGCTCTTACTGATCATGTGGAAGCATCTTCTGTTTGTGAAGGAAAAACTGTTTCTTCTGGAACCAAATCTGCCTAATAAGTTTGCGAAACTCACCGTGTTAGACATGTTTCTGCATGTTGTTTTGGAGATCCAGCTTGTGCTGATAATATAGAAGACGCGTTAGACTTATATTTGCAAGTTATTTTGGAGTTTCAGCTCTTGCTGTTCCCGTGGATGCATCTAATGCTTATGACTGAACTGCTTCTTCTATAATCAATTCTTTTGTTTCTGTCTAAAATGCCAATTCTGATTGATCAGTTTGCGTAACGTATCGTGTTAGACTTCTTTTTGCAAAGTTCTTTTGGAGTTTCAGCTAGCACTAATCATGTGGAAGCATCTTCTGTTTGTGCAAATTATCCTAATATGTTTGAGACACTCATCGTATTAGTCTTGTTCTGTACGTTCTCTTGGAGTTCCAGCTAGTGCTGGATCTTTTGGATCTTTTGTTTCTGCCTAAATGCTTCTTCTAGAGCCAAATATGAATTCTGACTTGTTTTTGCAAGTTATTTTGGAGTTTCATCTCGCGCTGATCCCGTGGAAGCATCTAATGGTTATGACTGAACTGCTTCTTCTATAATCAATTCTTTTGTTTCTGCCTGAAATGCCAATTCTGAATGATCAGTTTGCGTAACTTATCGCGTCAGTTCTTTTGGACTTTCAGTTCGCACTGAACACGTGGAAGGATCTTCTGTTTGGGCCTGAACTGTTCCTTCTGGAACCTATCTGCCTAATATGTCTGTGACACTCAACGTATTAGTCTTGTTTCTGTACGTTCTCTTGGAGTTCCAGCTAGTGCTGGATCTTTTGGATCTTTTGTTTCTGCCTAAATGCTTCTTCTAGAGCCAAATATGAATTATCAGTTTGCGAAACTCATCGTGAAAGTCGTGTTTCTGCAAGCTCGTGCTGATACCGTAGTAGGATCTTTTTTCCTGCCTTAACTGCTTTATCTTTATTCAATTTATAGTGTTAGACTTCTTTTTACAAGTTCTCTTGGAGTTCCAGCTGGCGCTGATACTGTAGAAGACGTGTTAGACTTCTTTTTGCAAGTTCATTTGGAGTTTCAGCTCTTACTGATCATGTGGAAGCATCTTCTGTTTGTGAAGGAAAAACTGTTTCTTCTGGAACCAAATTTGCCTAATAAGTTTGCGAAACTCACCGTGTTAGACTTGTTTTTGCAAGTTATTTTGGAGTTTCATCTCGCACTGATCCCGTGGAAGCATCTAATGGTTATGACTGAACTGCTTCTTCTATAATCAATTCTTCTGTTTCTGCCTGAAATGCCAATTCTGAATGATCAGTTTGCGTAACGTATCGTGTTAGACTTTTTTTTTGCAAAGTTCTTTTCGAGTTTCAGCTAGAACTAATCATGTGGAAGCATCTTCTGTTTGCGCAAATTATCCTAATATGTTTGAGACATTCATCGTATTAGTCTTGTTTCTGTACGTTCTCTTGGAGTTCCAGCTAGTGCTGGATCTTTTGGATCTTTTGTTTCTGCCTAAAATGCCAATTCTGATTGATCAGTTTGCGTAACGTATCGTGTTAGACCTTTTTTTTGCAAAGTTCTTTTGGAGTTTCAGCTAGCAATAATCATGTGGAAGCATCTTCTGTTTGTGCAAATTATCCTAATATGTTTGAGACACTCATCGTATTAGTCTTGTTTCTGTACGTTCTCTTGGAGTTCCAGCTAGTGCTGGATCTTTTGTTTCTGCCTAAACGCTTCTTCTAGAGCCAAATATGACTGTTTATCAGTTTGCGAAACTCATCGTGAAAGTCGTGTTTCTGCAAGATCGTGCTGATACCGTAGTAGGATCTTTTTTCCTGCCTTAACTGCTTTATCTTTATTCAATTTATCGTGTTAGACTTCTTTTTACAAGTTCTCTTGGAGTTCCAGCTGGCGCTGATACTGTAGAAGACGTGTTAGACTTCTTTTTGCAAGTTCATTTGGAGTTTCAGCTCTTACTGATTATGTGGAAGCATCTTCTGTTTGTGATGGAAAAACTGTTTCTTCTGGAACCAAATCTGCTTAATAAGTTTGCGAAACTCACCGTGTTAGACATGTTTCTGAATGTTGTTTTGGAGTTCCAGCTTGTGCTGATACTATAGAAGACGTGTTAGACTTGTTTTTGCAAGTTATTTTGGAGTTTCAGCTCGCGCTGATCCCGTGGAAGCATCTAATGGTTATGACTGAACTGCTTCTTCTATAATCAATTCTTTTGTTTCTGCCTGAAATGCCAATTCTGAATGATCAGTTTGCGTAACTTATCGTGTCAGTTCTTTTGGACTTTCAGTTTTCACTGAACACGTGTAAGCATCTTCTGTTTGGGCCTGAACTGTTCATTCTGGAACCTATCTGCCTAATATGTTTGTGACACTCATCGTGATAGACTTGTGTCTACAAGTTCTTTTGGAGTTCCAGCTCGTGCTGATACTGTAGAATACGTGTTAGACATGTTTCTGCATGTTGTTTTGGAGTTCCAGCTCGTGCTGGTCCTGTGGAAGCATGCTATGCTTGTGTCTTTTCTTCTGGAACCAAATCTGCCTAATATGTTTGCGAAATTCATCGTGTTAGACTTATTTTTGCAAGTTATTTTGGAGTTTTAGCTCGTGCTGTTCCCTCGGATGCATCTAATGCTTATGACTGAACTGCTTCTTCTATAATCAATTTTTTTGTTGTTGCCTAAAATGCCAATTGTGATTGATCAGTTTGCGTAACGTATCGTGTTAGACTTCTTTTTGCAAAGTTCTTTTGGAGTTTCAGCTAGCACTAATCATGTGGAAGCATCTTCTGTTTGTGCAAATTATCCTAATATGTTTGAGACACTCATCGTATTAGTCTTGTACGTTCTCATTTAGTTCCAGCTAGTGCTGGATCTTTTGGATCTTTTGTTTCTGCCTAGATGCTTCTTATAGAGCCAAATATGAATTATCAGTTTGCGAAACTCATCGTGAAAGTCGTGTTTCTGCAAGCTCGTGCTGATACCGTAGTAGGATCTTTTTTCCTGCCTTAACTGCTTTATCTTTATTCAATTTATCGTGTTAGACTTCTTTTTACAAGTTCTCTTGGAGTTCCAGCTGGCGCTGATACTGTAGAAGTCGTGTTAGACTTCTTTTTGCAAGTTCATTTGGAGTTTCAGCTCTTACTGATCATGTGGAAGCATCTTCTGTTTGTGATGGAAAAACTGTTTCTTCTGGAACCAAATCTGCCTAATAAGTTTGCGAAACTCACCGTGGTAGACATGTTTCTGCATGTTGTTTTGGAGTTCCAGCTTGTGCTGATAATATAGAAGACGTGTTAGACTTGTTTTTGCAAGTTATTTTGGAGTTTCATCTCGTGCTGTTCCCGTGGATCCATCTAATGCTTATGACTGAACTGCTTCTTCTATAATCAATTCTTTTGTTTCTGCCTGAAATGCCAATTCTGAATGATCAGTTTGCGTAACTTATCGCGTCAGTTCTTTTGGACTTTCAGTTTTCACTGAACACGTGTAAGCATCTTCTGTTTGGGCCTGAACTGTTCATTCTGGAACCTATCTGCCTAATATGTTTGTGACACTCATCGTGATAGACTTGTGTCTACAAGTTCTTTTGGAGTTCCAGCTCGTGTTGATACTGTAGAATACGTGTTAGACATGTTTCTGCATGTTGTTTTGGAGTTCCAGCTCGTGCTGGTCCTGTGGAAGCATGCTATGCTTGTGTCTTTTCTTCTGGAACCAAATCTGCCTAATATGTTTGCGAAATTCATCGTGTTAGACTTATTTTTGCAAGTTATTTTGGAGTTTTAGCTCGTGCTGTTCCCTCGGATGCATCTAATGCTTATGACTGAACTGCTTCTTCTATAATCAATTTTTTTGTTGTTGCCTAAAATGCCAATTGTGATTGATCAGTTTGCGTAACGTATCGTGTTAGACTTCTTTTTGCGAAGTTCTTTTGGAGTTTCAGCTAGCACTAATCATGTGGAAGCATCTTCTGTTTGTGCAAATTATCCTAATATGTTTGAGACACTCATCGTATTAGTCTTGTACGTTCTCATTTAGTTCCAGCTAGTGCTGGATCTTTTGGATCTTTTGTTTCTGCCTAGATGCTTCTTATAGAGCCAAATATGAATTATCAGTTTGCGAAACTCATCGTGAAAGTCGTGTTTCTGCAAGCTCGTGCTGATACCGTAGTAGGATCTTTTTTCCTGCCTTAACTGCTTTATCTTTATTCAATTTATCGTGTTAGACTTCTTTTTACAAGTTCTCTTGGAGTTCCAGCTGGCGCTGATACTGTAGAAGACGTGTTAGACTTCTTTTTGCAAGTTCAATTGGAGTTTCAGCTCTTACTGATCATGTGGAAGCATCTTCTGTTTGTGAAGGAAAAACTGTTTCTTCTGGAACCAAATCTGCCTAATAAGTTTGCGAAACTCACCGTGTTAGACTTGTTTTTGCAAGTTATTTTGGAGTTTCATCTCGCGCTGATCCCGTGGAAGCATCTAATGGTTATGACTGAACTGCTTCTTCTATAATCAATTCTTCTGTTTCTGCCTGAAATGCCAATTCTGAATGATCAGTTTGCGTAACGTATCGTGTTAGACTTTTTTTTTGCAAAGTTCTTTTCGAGTTTCAGCTAGAACTAATCATGTGGAAGCATCTTCTGTTTGCGCAAATTATCCTAATATGTTTGAGACATTCATCGTATTAGTCTTGTTTCTGTACGTTCTCTTGGAGTTCCAGCTAGTGCTGGATCTTTTGGATCTTTTGTTTCTGCCTAAAATGCCAATTCTGATTGATCAGTTTGCGTAACGTATCGTGTTAGACCTTTTTTTTGCAAAGTTCTTTTGGAGTTTCAGCTAGCAATAATCATGTGGAAGCATCTTCTGTTTGTGCAAATTATCCTAATATGTTTGAGACACTCATCGTATTAGTCTTGTTTCTGTACGTTCTCTTGGAGTTCCAGCTAGTGCTGGATCTTTTGTTTCTGCCTAAACGCTTCTTCTAGAGCCAAATATGACTGTTTATCAGTTTGCGAAACTCATCGTGAAAGTCGTGTTTCTGCAAGATCGTGCTGATACCGTAGTAGGATCTTTTTTCCTGCCTTAACTGCTTTATCTTTATTCAATTTATCGTGTTAGACTTCTTTTTACAAGTTCTCTTGGAGTTCCAGCTGGCGCTGATACTGTAGAAGACGTGTTAGACTTCTTTTTGCAAGTTCATTTGGAGTTTCAGCTCTTACTGATTATGTGGAAGCATCTTCTGTTTGTGATGGAAAAACTGTTTCTTCTGGAACCAAATCTGCCTAATAAGTTTGCGAAACTCACCGTGTTAGACATGTTTCTGAATGTTGTTTTGGAGTTCCAGCTTGTGCTGATACTATAGAAGACGTGTTAGACTTGTTTTTGCAAGTTATTTTGGAGTTTCAGCTCGCGCTGATCCCGTGGAAGCATCTAATGGTTATGACTGAACTGCTTCTTCTATAATCAATTCTTTTGTTTCTGCCTGAAATGCCAATTCTGAATGATCAGTTTGCGTAACTTATCGTGTCAGTTCTTTTGGACTTTCAGTTTTCACTGAACACGTGTAAGCATCTTCTGTTTGGGCCTGAACTGTTCATTCTGGAACCTATCTGCCTAATATGTTTGTGACACTCATCGTGATAGACTTGTGTCTACAAGTTCTTTTGGAGTTCCAGCTCGTGCTGATACTGTAGAATACGTGTTAGACATGTTTCTGCATGTTGTTTTGGAGTTCCAGCTCGTGCTGGTCCTGTGGAAGCATGCTATGCTTGTGTCTTTTCTTCTGGAACCAAATCTGCCTAATATGTTTGCGAAATTCATCGTGTTAGACTTATTTTTGCAAGTTATTTGGAGTTTTAGCTCGTGCTGTTCCCTCGGATGCATCTAATGCTTATGACTGAACTGCTTCTTCTATAATCAATTTTTTTGTTGTTGCCTAAAATGCCAATTGTGATTGATCAGTTTGCGTAACGTATCGTGTTAGACTTCTTTTTGCAAAGTTCTTTTGGAGTTTCAGCTAGCACTAATCATGTGGAAGCATCTTCTGTTTGTGCAAATTATCCTAATATGTTTGAGACACTCATCGTATTAGTCTTGTACGTTCTCATTTAGTTCCAGCTAGTGCTGGATCTTTTGGATCTTTTGTTTCTGCCTAGATGCTTCTTATAGAGCCAAATATGAATTATCAGTTTGCGAAACTCATCGTGAAAGTCGTGTTTCTGCAAGCTCGTGCTGATACCGTAGTAGGATCTTTTTTCCTGCCTTAACTGCTTTATCTTTATTCAATTTATCGTGTTAGACTTCTTTTTACAAGTTCTCTTGGAGTTCCAGCTGGCGCTGATACTGTAGAAGTCGTGTTAGACTTCTTTTTGCAAGTTCATTTGGAGTTTCAGCTCTTACTGATCATGTGGAAGCATCTTCTGTTTGTGATGGAAAAACTGTTTCTTCTGGAACCAAATCTGCCTAATAAGTTTGCGAAACTCACCGTGGTAGACATGTTTCTGCATGTTGTTTTGGAGTTCCAGCTTGTGCTGAAAATATAGAAGACGTGTTAGACTTGTTTTTGCAAGTTATTTTGGAGTTTCATCTCGTGCTGTTCCCGTGGATCCATCTAATGCTTATGACTGAACTGCTTCTTCTATAATCAATTCTTTTGTTTCTGCCTAAAATGCCAATTCTGAATGATCAGTTTGCGTAACTTATCGTGTCAGTTCTTTTGGACTTTCAGTTTTCACTGAACACGTGTAAGCATCTTCTGTTTGGGCCTGAACTGTTCATTCTGGAACCTATCTGCCTAATATGTTTGTGACACTCATCGTGATAGACTTGTGTCTACAAGTTCTTTTGGAGTTCCAGCTCGTGTTGATACTGTAGAATACGTGTTAGACATGTTTCTGCATGTTGTTTTGGAGTTCCAGCTCGTGCTGGTCCTGTGGAAGCATGCTATGCTTGTGTCTTTTCTTCTGGAACCAAATCTGCCTAATATGTTTGCGAAATTCATCCTGTTAGACTTATTTTTGCAAGTTATTTTGGAGTTTTAGCTCGTGCTGTTCCCTCGGATGCATCTAATGCTTATGACTGAACTGCTTCTTCTATAATCAATTTTTTTGTTGTTGCCTAAAATGCCAATTGTGATTGATCAGTTTGCGTAACGTATCGTGTTAGACTTCTTTTTGCGAAGTTCTTTTGGAGTTTCAGCTAGCACTAATCATGTGGAAGCATCTTCTGTTTGTGCAAATTATCCTAATATGTTTGAGACACTCATCGTATTAGTCTTGTACGTTCTCATTTAGTTCCAGCTAGTGCTGGATCTTTTGGATCTTTTGTTTCTGCCTAGATGCTTCTTATAGAGCCAAATATGAATTATCAGTTTGCGAAACTCATCGTGAAAGTCGTGTTTCTGCAAGCTCGTGCTGATACCGTAGTAGGATCTTTTTTCCTGCCTTAACTGCTTTATCTTTATTCAATTTATCGTGTTAGACTTCTTTTTACAAGTTCTCTTGGAGTTCCAGCTGGCGCTGATACTGTAGAAGTCGTGTTAGACTTCTTTTTGCAAGTTCATTTGGAGTTTCAGCTCTTACTGATCATGTGGAAGCTTCTTCTGTTTGTGATGGAAAAACTGTTTCTTCTGGAATCACATCTGCCTAATAAGTTTGCGAAACTCACCGTGTTAGACATGTTTCTGCATGTTGTTTTGGCGTTCCAGCTTGTGCTGATACTATAGAAGACGTGTTAGACTTGTTTTTGCAAGTTATTTTGGAGTTTCAGCTCGCGCTGATCCCGTTGAAGCATCTAATGGTTATGGCTGAACTGCTTCTTCTATAATCAATTCTTTTGTTTCTGCCTGAAATGCCAATTCTGAATGATCAGTTTGCGTAACTTATCGTGTCATTTCTTTTGGACTTTCAGTTCGCACTGAACACGTGGAAGCATCTTCTGTTTGGGTCTGAACTGTTCCTTCTGGAACCTATCTGCCTAATATGTTTGTGACACTCATCGTGTTAGACTTGTTTCTGAAAGTTCTTTTGGAGTTTCAGCTCGTGCTGATACTGTAGAAGACGTGTTAGACATGTTTCTGCATGTTGTTTTGGAGTTCCAGCTTGTGCTCATACTATAGAAGACGTGTTAGACTTATTTTTCCAAGTTATTTTGGAGTTTCAGCTCGTGCTGTTCCCGTGGATGCATCTAATGGTTATGACTGAACTGCTTCTTCTATAATCAATTCTTTTGTTTCTGCCTAAAATGCCAATTCTGATTGATCAGTTTGCGTAACGTATCGTGTTAGACTTCTTTTTGCAAAGTTCTTTTGGAGTTTCAGCTAGCACTAATCATGTGGAAGCATCTTCTGTTTGTGCAAATTATCCTAATATGTTTGAGACACTCATCGTATTAGTCTTGTTTCTGTACGTTCTCTTGGAATTCCAGCTAGTGCTGGATATTTTGGATCTTTTGTTTCTGCCTAAATGCTTCTTCTAGAGCCAAATATGAATTATCAGTTTGCGAAACTCATCGTGAAAGTCGTGTTTCTGCAAGCTCGTGCTGATACCGTAGTAGGATCTTTTTTCCTGCCTTAACTGCTTTATCTTTATTCAATTTATCGTGTTAGACTTCTTTTTACAAGTTCTCTTGGAGTTCCAGCTAGCGCTGATACTGTAGAAGACGTGTTAGACTTCTCTTTGCAAGTTTATTTTTAGTTTCAACTCGTACTGATCATGTGGAAGCATCTTCTGTTTGTGATGGAACAACTGTTCTTTCTGGAACCAAATCTCAGTAATAAGTTTGCGAAACTCATCGTGTAAGACTTTTTCTGCAAGGTCTGCATGGTCTGCACGAGTTATAGCTCGTGCTGATACTGTGGAAGCATCTCATTGCTTGTGCATGAACTGCTTCTTCAATATTCCATTCTGATTGATCAGCTTGCGTAACATATCGTGTTAGACTTCTGTTTGCAAGTTCTTTAGGAGTTTCAGCTCGCGCTGATACTCTGAATATGCCTTCTGTTTGTGCCTCTTCTGTTTCATTGTAGAGCCTGTTTGCTTAAGTCAAGTCTTTGTGCTAGTTCTTCTGTCTGTGATGGAAAAACTGTTTCTTCTGGAACCAAATCTGCCTAATATGTTTGCGACACTCATCGTGTTAGACTTGTTTCTGCAAGTTCTTTTGGAGTTCCAGCTCGTGCTGATACTGTAGAAGACGTGTTAGACTTTCTTTTGCAAGTTTATTAGGTGTGTCAGCTCGTGCTGGTCCTGTGGAAGCATGCTATGCTTGTGTCTTTTCTTCTGGAACCAAATCTGCCTAATATGTTTGCGAAACTCATCGTGTTAGACTTCTTTTTGCAAGTTCATTTGGAGTTTCAGCTCTTACTGATCATGTAGAAGCATCTTCTGTTTGTGATGGAAAAACTGTTTCTTCTGGAACCAAATCTGCCTAATAAGTTTGCGAAACTCACCGTGTTAGATATGTTTCTGCATGTTGTTTTGGAGTTCCAGCTTGTGCTGATACTATAGAAGACGTGTTAGACTTGTTTTTGAAAGTTATTTTGGAGTTTCAGCTCGCGCTGATCCCGTGGAAGCATCTAATGGTTATGACTGAACTGCTTCTTCTATAATCAATTCTTTTTTTTCTGCCTGAAATGCCAATTCTGATTGATCAGTTTGCGTAACGTATCGTGTTAGACTTCTTTTTGCAAAGTTCTTTTGGAGTTTCAGCTAGCACTAATCATGTTGAAGCATCTTCTGTTTGTGCAAATTATCCTAATATGTTTGAGACATTCATCGTATTAGTCTTGTTTCTGTACGTTCTCTATGAGTTCCAGCTAGTGCTGGATCTTTTGGATCTTTTGTTTCTGCCTAAATGCTTCTTCTAGAGCCAAATATGAATTATCAGTTTGCGAAACTCATCGTGAAAGTCGTGTTTCTGCAAGCTCGTGCTGATACCGTAGTAGGATCTTTTTTCCTGCCTTAACTGCTTTATCTTTATTCATTCAGCTCGTGCTGATCCCGTGGAAGCATCTAATGGTTATGACTGAACTGCTTCTTCTATAATCAATTCTTTTGTTTCTGCCTGAAATGCCAATTCTGAATGATCAGTTTGCGTAACTTATCGTGTCAGTTCGTTTGGACTTTCAGTTCGCACTGAACACGTGGAAGCATCTTCTGTTTGGGCCTGAACTGTTCCTTCTGGAACCTATCTGCCTAATATGTTTGTGACACTCATCGTGTTAGACTTGTTTCTACAAGTTCTTTTGGAGTTCCAGCATGCATAAACATGTCTAACACGTTTTATACAGTATCAGTACGAGCTGGAACTCCAAAAGAACTTGCAGAAACAAGTCTAACACGATGAGTGTCGCAAACATATTAGGCAGATGTGGTTCCAGAAGAAACAGTTTTTCCATCACAGACAGAAGAACTAGCACAAAGAGGTACGCAAACTGATAAGGCAGGCTCTAGAATGAAACAGAAGAGGCACAAACAGAAGACATATCCAGAGTATCAGCACGAGCTGAAACTCCTAAAGAACTTGCAAACAGAAGTCTAACACGATATGCTACGCATGCTGATCAAATCAGAATGGAATATTGAAGAAGCAGTTCATGCACAAGCAATGAGATGCTTCCACAATGAGATGCTTTCAGCACGAGCTATAACTCTAAAAGAAATTGCAAAAAAAACATAAAAGAAATTGCAAAAAAAACATCTATCACGATAAGTTTCGCACACTGATCATTCAGATTTGGTTCCAGAAGAAACAGTTTTTCCATCACAAACAGAAGATGCTTCCACATGATCAGTACGAAAACTCCAAATGAACTTGCAAAAAGATGTCTAACACGATGAGTTTCGCAAACTGATTGGGCAGGATTGGCTCTAGAAGAAGCAGTCTACGCACAAAGAGAAGATGCTTCCACCTGAGCAGTACGAGCTGAAACTTCAAAAGAACTGACTCGATAAATTTCGCAACCTGATACGGCAGAATTTGATTTAGAAAAAGAAGTTCACCGCCAAACAGAACATGCTTCCATATGAACAGCACGAGCTGAAACTCGAAAATAACTTGCAAAAACAAGTCTAACACGTCTTCTACAGTATCAGCGCGAGCTGGAACTCCAGGACAACTTGTAAAAAGAAGTCTAACACGATAAATTGAATATAGATGAAGCAGTTAAGGCAGGAAAAAAGATCCTACTACGGTATAAGAAAGAGCTTGCAGAAACACGACTTTCACGATGGGTTTCGCAAACTGATAATTCAGAATTGGCTCTAGAAGAAGCATTTAGGCAGAAACAAAAGATCCAAAAGATCCAGCACTAGCTGGAACTCCAAGAGAACGTACAGAAACAAGACTAATACGATGCGTGTGTCAAACATATTAGGATAATTGGCTCCAGAAGGAACAGTTCAGGCACAAACAGAAGATGCTTTTACATGATTAGTGCTAGCTGAAACTCCAAAAGAACTTTGCAAAAAGAAGTCTAACACGATAAGTTACGCAAACTGATCAATCAGAATTGGCATTTTAGGCAGAAACAAAAGAATTGATTATAGAAGAAGCAGTTCAGTCATAAGCATTAGATGCATCCACGGGAACAGCACTAGCTGAAACTCCAAAATAACTTGCAAAAACAAGTCTAACACGTCTTCTATAGTATAAGCTGGAACACCAAAAAACATGCAGAAACATGTCTAACACGTCTTCTACAGTATCAGCACGAGCTGAAACTCCTAAAGAACTTGCAAACAGAAGTCTAACACGATATGTTACGCAAGCTGATCAATCAGAATGGAATATTGAAGAAGCAGTTCATGCACAAGCAAATGAGATGCTTCCACAGTATCAGCACGAGCTATAACTCTAAAAGAAATTGCAGAACAACATCTATCACGATGAGTTTCGCACACCGATCATTCAGAATTGGCTCTAGAAGAAACAGAAAGCTGGAACTCCAAAACAACATGCAGAAACAAGTCAAACACGATGAGTGTCGCAAACATATTAGGCAGATTTGGTTCCAGAAGGAACAATTCAGGCCCAAACAGAAGATGCTTCCACGTGTTCAGAAGTGACCCGATAAGTTACGCAAACTGATCAATCAGAATTGGCATTTCAGGCAGAAACAAAAGAATTGATTATAGAAGAAGCAGTTCAATCATAACCATTAGATGATTCCACGGGATCAACGCGAGCTGAAACTCCAAAATAACTTGCAAAAACAAGTTTAACACGTCTTCTATAGTATCAGCACAAGCTGGAACTCCAAAACAACATGCAGAAACATGTCTAACACGTCTTCTACAGTATCAGCACGAGCTGGAACTCCAAAAGAACGTGTTAGACTTGTTTTTGCAAGTTATTTTGGAGTTTCAGCTCGTGCTGTTCCCGTGGATGCATCTAATGCTTATAACTGAACTGCTTCTTCTATAATCAATTCTTTTGTTTCTGCCTAAAATGCCAATTCTGATTGATCAGTTTGCGTAACGTATCGTGTTAGACTTGTTTTTGCAAGTTATTTTGGAGTTCCAGCTCGTGCTGATAGTGTGGATACGTCTTCTGTTTGTACCTCTTCTGTTCCTTCTAGAGACTGCCTTATCAGTTTGCATAACTCTTCGTGCTAATTATTTTGGAGTTTCAGCTCGAGCCTATCATATGGAAGCATGTTCTGTTTGGTCCTGAACTGCGTCTTCTAAATCCAATTCTGCCTTATCAGTTTCCGTAATTTATCGAGTCAGTTCTTTTGAAGTTTCAGCTCGTACTGATCATGTGGAAGCATGTTCTGTTTGGTCCTGAATTGCTTCTTATTAATCCAGTTCTGCCTTATCAGTTTGCGAAATTTATCGAGTCAGTTCTTTTGAAGTTTCAGCTCGTACTGATCATGTGGAAGCATCTTCTGTTCGTGATGGAAAAACTGTTTCTTCTGTAACCAAATCTGCCTAATAAGTTTGCGGAACTCATCGTGTTAGACTTTTTTCTACAAGGTCTTTTAGAGTTATAGCTCGTGCTGATACTGTGGAAGCATCTCATTGCTTGTGCATGAACTGCTTCTTCAATATTCCATTCTGATTGATCAGCTTGCGAAACATATAGTGTTAGACTTCTGTTTGCAAGTTCTTTTAGGAGTTTCAGCTCGTGCTGATACTCTGGATATGTCTTCTGTTTGTGCCTCTTCTGTTTCATTCTAGAGCCTGCCTTATCAGTTTGCTTAAGTCTTTGTGCTAGTTCTTCTGTCTGTGATGGAAAAACTGTTTGTTCTGGAACCAAATCTGCCTAATATGTTTGAGACACTCATCGTGTTAGACTTGTTTCTGCAAGTTCTTTTGGAGTTCCAGCTCGTGCTGATACTGTAGAAGACGTGTTAGACATGTTTCTGCATGTTGTTTTGGTGTTCCAGCTTGTGCTGATACTATAGAAGACGTGTTAGATTTGTTTTTGCAAGTTATTTTGGAGTTTCAGCTCGTGCTGTTCCAGTGGATGCATCTAATGCTTATGACTGAACTGCTTCTTCTATAATCAATTCTTTTGTTTCTGCCTAAAATGCCAAATCTGATTGATCAGTTTGCGTAACGTATCGTGTTAGACTTCTTTTTGCAAAGTTCTTTTGGAGTTTCAGCTAGCACTAATCATGTAAAAGCATCTTCTGTTTGTGCCTGAACTGTTCCTTCTGGAGCCAATTATCCTAATATGTTTGAGACACTCATCGTATTAGTCTTGTTTCTGTACGTTCTCTTGGAGTTCCAGCTAGTGCTGGATCTTTTGGATCTTTTATTTCTGCCTAAATGCTTCTTCTAGAGCCAAATATGAATTATCAGTTTGCGAAACTCATCGTGAAAGTCGTGTTTCTGCAAGCTCGTGCTGATACCGTAGTAGGATCTTTTTTCCTGCCTTAACTGCTTTATCTTTATTCAATTTATCGTGTTAGACTTCTTTTTACAAGTTCTCTTGGAGTTCCAGCTGGCGCTGATACTGTAGAAGACGTGTTAGACTTCTGTTTGCAAGTTCATTTGCAGTTTCAGCTCTTACTGATCATGTGGAAGCATCTTCTGTTTGTGATGGAAAAACTGTTTCTTCTGGAACCAAATCTGACTAATAAGTTTGCGAAACTCACCGTGTTAGACATGTTTCTGCATGTTGTTTTGGAGTTCCAGTTTGTGCTCATACTATAGAAGACGTGTTAGACTTGTTTTTGCAAGTTATTTTGGAGTTTCAGCTCGCGCTGATCCCGTGGAAGCATCTAATGGTTATGACTGAACTGCTTCTTCTATAATTAATTCTTTTGTTTCTGCCTGAAATGCCAATTCAAATTATCAGTTTGCGGAACTTATCGTGTCAGTTCTTTTGGACTTTCAGTTCACACTGAACACGTGGAAGCATCTTATGTTTGGGCCTGAACTGTTCCTTCTGGAACCTATCTGCCTAATATGTTTGCGACACTCATCGTGTTAGACGTGTTTCTGCAAGTTCTTTTGGAGTTCCAGCTCGTGCTGATACTGTATAAAACGTGTTAGACATGTTTATACATGTTATTTTCGAGTTTCAGCTCGTGCTGATCATATGGAAGCATGTTCTGTTTGGCGGTGAACTTCTTTTTCTAAATCAAATTCTGCCGTATCAGGTTGCGAAATTTATCGAGTCAGTTCTTTTGAAGTTTCAGCTCGTACTGATCAGGTAGAAGCATCTTCTCTTTGTGCGTAGACTGCTTCTTCTAGAGCCAATCCTGCCCAATCAGTTTGCGAAACTCATCGTGTTAGACATCTTTTTGCAAGTTCATTTGGAGTTTTCGTACTGATCATGTGGAAGCATCTTCTGTTTGTGATGGAAAAACTGTTTCTTCTGGAACCAAATCTGAATGATCAGTGTGCGAAATTTATCGTGACAGATGATTTTTTTTGCAATTTCTTTTAGAGTTATAGCTCGTGCTGAAAGCATCTCATTGTGGAAGCATCTCATTGCTTGTGCATGAACTGCTTCTTCAATATTCCATTCTGATTTGATCAGCATGCGTAGCATATCGTGTTAGACTTCTGTTTGCAAGTTCTTTAGGAGTTTCAGCTCGTGCTGATACTCTGGATATG
>JACEFZ010021079.1:0-24067 GCA_014155875.1 Cepaea nemoralis
CCACCCACCCCATGTAACGATTCCCATGGCAATGCCTACAATGTATCTATCATGGCTCGCTTTCGCACACCTTTGTACATTAGTATAATCCAACCACAAGATATTTTGCCGGTCTTTTAATCACTAAAGAGTGGCATTTTGTATTCTATCCTTGTGCATCCTTGTAATTTGTTCCACCCATCTAAGTCTACAAATGCAGTGCATGCAACAAACCGTCACATTATTTGATCTGTCCAATACTTCGGTATTTATTTTATCTTGCCACTTATTGCCAAGTATTCATAACATACACAGCATACGAAACATGTTAAATGTTTCTATTTATTTTAGTAAGTTGACCAGGTTTCACTGTCACAAAGAACAGTACTATGGACACAGGCCTGATATACCATAAATGTTGTTTTTGCAGTACGTGTTATGTTCTCCGAGTTTCGCTTTATTACCTGTCACTTGTTTAAATTCCAGAGAGAAGGTTGGACTCAACAAGCACATCTATAAAACTGATTATCTGTTGGGGTTATTGCCTGACTTTGGTCTACACTCCTCTCTTCTGTCTTCCCTTCCATATATCTACTTCTGTCACTCTCTCTATTATTCTCTCAACACATACTCCGACAACATTTCCTTTCAACATATAATAAAAGATTTATTAATAAAGAAAACTATGTCCGGTGTGTGTATGGATATTGTCTGTGTAGTTGCTATTGTATTCTATGGTTGTGGACAGAATGAACTCAGAATGTCTATCAGCTGTATCTTCTCGCCAGTCATTCTTCACGATTACAGGACATCACATCAAACAGGACAGAGCTCACCCGGGATGATCCGTAGGCTTGAATCTGATGGTAAATCCGTTAGTGAAATGAAAACAAACTGTTCACCACTGAGTCACCGTATTGCTATAAAAGTCCCGTAAGTTTATGACTGTGCCCAAATCGGTTTCATGATATTAAGTATCCATCATCAAAAAAGAAAACACCACATTGTCAATGTTCTTCCTATTGTCTATTATGATTATCACTATTGTCTTTGTCTATTCCTTCTACCCTATGTATGCAAGTCGTATGTAGGTTGAAGTCTCTGCTTGCCCCACCTTAACATCTTTTTCTGTTTAGGAGCCCCCGTGGTATATGCGTGTTAGCATACAGTCTTCTGTATTTTACTTGATGTTAGTATTTGTTCATCTGAACGAACTGTTTAGGTTCTTTCTGGATCTAAGTATGTACTTTATTGGTTCACGTAGAGTAGGTTTTTCTTTCTTCTCTAATGTCCCTAGAAACTGGGAACCTGTGGATGAATATAACAAGTCGAGTGGTAAGCGTCCGCCCCTTACTCCTAACTTATGCAAGTGTCCCTTCTCCAGCCATAATGACAAGGCTTTCGAAGTCACCATCCGCATAAGACATAAGAATTCACCTCAGTCTAAAACACCCACTAATAATATGTAAGGATAAAGGTAATACACGCTCATCTATATTCCTATTCTAAAACTATATTTTAATATACCTTATACACATCTATGTTCCTTTATAGAATTAATGTAGATCCACGAATCGAATTAATCCGCAGCCAAGCACTTTATCCCATTATAAGGGAGGATATTCTTTTCATTACAGGACACATAATTCTATCTTTCCGTCCAGTTGGGGAACACGCACTAAACTGACACAAAGAAGTGGCCACTCTCTTTAGATAATCTTTGTCCCATCGTCCTTGACATTGCTGGACAAAGCAAATTCAGACTTCATTATCCTAGTTTGTGGAAAATTCCAGATCTGGGCTTTTCCGTATATCCCTACCGTCCAAACGCAATAGACTGATCCATGATGCTGTCTCTCTTTGTCGCTACCCAAATTTTCCACTCGACAGTTACCTGTCCGGTTAGTCGGCTATTCCTGTCTTGACCCACATACACATGCGCTTGGTCACTCCTTGGTTAACCCTTCTCCTACCTGGGTATTCTGATCTGTAAGTTATCACGGAATCATTAACCTGCAGTCTTTTCCATGACATAGGCCCCCTCTTAAGAGATTAGACCGCGTCGAATCTTTCTCACTGTAGGTTTGATTCCCATGATCCACAATCCTAGTCTTCTTCCTCCGGAGCTGGATGTCTGGATAAAAAATCTGCTCCTACATTCTCCTAACCAAAGTATTCCACTGTGAAGTCCCCTTGCAGCAACAACGTCCATCACATCCATCGTGCGTTGAGCTTCTGCGAAGTAGCTATTAACACCACGTGTTGATGATATGATTGGGTCCTCACATGGCTTATCTCATTATCCAGTAGGCGCTCTAATTGACACCCTACTATACTACTAACGACTGAAACTAGTGTTGGCTCCTCGCTCCTGTACGTTCAGTCGACCTACTTTCGACTTGCGTCAGCGACGGCTCACAATACAAACGGATTGTCCCATCCTGATTGTAACACTGCTTCCATGTCCTCTTGGTTTCCCCCGGTTTTTCCTCTGGGGATGTTCCGCCTCGTCCTCGTCGGACCGAGTCGTCTTTCCCAAACCTCCTGGGCTTTTGCTTCCAGGACCATCTTGGGCGATGTTGTATCTGGTCAGCCAATCTCTGGTTGGAGTCCTGGGTAATTCTCGCTTTTCCCGACGTTACCCACCCCTTCTGAACTTGGTTACCGGTGAAACTTTCACTCTTGTCCTTTCCCTGACTTGTGATTTCCCTCCTCCTGTCGTTGGGTAAATCTGACCTATCACGTACTGTCCCATAGGCCCTCCTATGTTGTACTGGCGATCTCTGGTCTTCGTCTGGACTGGTAACCGTTGTCCTAATGGCTGCCATCACCATAAAGTGTGAAGCTTTGCTCCCGGATCTCTCCTCATATTTCCTAATGAGATGTCTAGGGAGATTTTTCTTCTCTTCCCCGATCCGTATTTTGTAGATGTTCTTGGACACCACCTTTTCCACAGGATAAGGTCCTTTCCATCCTACTTGGAGTATATTGGGTCTCTGCTGGACTCCACACTTCCACTTTGTCTTCCACTTTAAGAGCTAGTTTCCTCTTAATTCGCTTGTTGGGTGGTGCTCTCTGGCACTCCGAACAAGACTTCACCCACCGGCGTACATCTCCGGTCATTCCTGGCCAGCAATAATGGCCGGATATTTGCTGCAAGGTCTCTCTGACACCCATATGTCGATTCTCGCCTATGATGTGTCCACTCTGAAGAATGTGAGGACGGTGGGTCTCTGGAACCACCCACTGCTCATGCAGGTTATCTCCCCTCCCAGCTCTCCGATAGAGTAGTTGATTCTTCAGAAAGTACTGTCCCCGTTCTGGTGGCTCAGCACTTCTTTGCAGCTTCCTATAGCAAGGATGCAACGTAGTATCCTTCCTCTGGGCAGTATGCAATTCTCCTCTCCCTGAGTTGTCGCATAGGTGTCTCTGCCTCTTTTCCTTTCCTTGAGATCCACTGACTACTGTTCCCTGTTGGGCTTGCTGTTTGGGCATCCCCAAAAAGACATATTTCGTGCCAATGATCATTGGAAATAAGGAGTCAGATAATACAGCAGCTGGAATAATGCCCGTGACGTACCTGGATTTAATCTCCACCTTGGCGATTGGCAGCGTCATGGTAACAGCACTCCTCATTGCTGGCTGTATTTCTATGGTCTCCCATGTAAATTGGTCTGGGCTTACCAAGCTGGCGTCCACCACCGCTTCCCCATCCAAACCGGTATCGTAGAGACAAACAACCTGCTGGCCATTGACTTCAATAAGTTCAACCACAGGTGGTCTCTCTTGGTCCTGAGTGTCTTTCATCTCCTTGACCGTTTCCTTGCCTTCCTCTTTTGATTCCTCGAGGTTGGTTATGCAATTGGCGTGTTTGGCGTTGCATCTGCAGTCCACAGTATTATGTGTTGTCGACTGGCAGTGATTGCACTCTGTTCCCTTCCTAGGTTTCCCTGTGTCCTTTTTGTTCCTTTCTCCTTCGCCGACCTCAGCCTTGTCTGTGATCACCGATGTAGGAATCACCTTGCATGCTGCGAAGTAAGAACTTTTAGGTTTCGATCTGCAGTCTTTTGTGTTGTGGGATGCCGCCCTACAAATGAACACCATTTCTCCGACCATTGTCGTTTCGCTTGAGAATTCGAGGTGCTCTGGTTTCCTACCTTCACCTTCTCTGGAACTCTCCTCTGTGTGCTTTATATAAGGTTCCCCTTTTTCTCCTTCCCAGTTTTTAGGTTTCTTTTTCTCTGTTTTCTCCTGACTTTTGGATTGTGTACTTAGTTCCTCCGTTTCACCATGTACTTCCACGAATCGTTCAGCCAGCTTATTCACCACATCAATCCGTTTCCGCCCCTTGTTCTCCCAAGAAGGTTCTGAGAGGTTTCGACATTTGCTTTCGCATTTGGTCTACCACCATCATCTCTTCGAGACTCTCATAATCCCTCTGGAATTCTGCCAAGTCCATCCATTTCTGTAGATAGGATTTCAGCCTCAGACTGTAGGCGGCGAATAGTTCTCCCGGCTCTCGTCTAGACGATCTAAACTTCTTCCGATACGTTTGTGCTGTGACTTCATAATGTTTCATCAAAGCTGCTTTCAATTCCTCATACTGATTTTCCTGTCCTGGTGGTAGGCGTGTGTAGACCTCGTAGCCCGAACCACGTAAAGACTGGGATACTTTAAGAGCCCATCTGGTTCTATCTAGTCCCATAGCGATTGCCATAGCCTCGAACCGATCCAAAAACTGGAATATCTTTTCTTTACTTTCATCGTAGACTGCTAAAGGAAACTTCATGGCATGGTAACCCTGTCCACTCATGTAGGTTGCCCCAGGTGAAGATGAACTTCCTTCTGCTGCATCTATTTCACCCTTATTTTGTGTCTTGAGTTCTAACTCTTTCAAGCGGTATTCATGTTCCATTTCTTGTCTCCTGGCATTCTGTTCCATTTCCAGTTTCTTGGTCTCCTGGTCCATTTTCTTGGCTTCTTGTTCCATTTCCAGTCGCTTGGTCTCCTGGTCCATTTTCTTGGCTTCTTGTTCCATTTCCAGTCGCTTGGTCTCCACCTCTATTCTTCTCACTTCCAACTCAGTCTTTCGATCTTCTCGTTCCGCCTGACGAATCTCTCGCTCTCTTTCTTGGATGTAATCAGTTAAGTCTGAACCAGCCAACCCAATTTCCTCTCCGTTTGCTCTCCGTTTGCTTACAGCTGTTCTGCTGTAGTTACTTTAGGAGTTGCCATAGTTACAGCAGATAAGTCAGCAAGTTGAGTAAAGATCCCTCAAGGCAGAAAAGAAGTACTCACTATACAATTATATTCCACCTAGAACCTATATCATATCTATGTCTATCTAATATATAAACCTACGACACCCCACCGTACATCACAACCACTCTCTCATCCACAAGAGGAGATATAGGATAAAGACTTATGTAGACGTGTGACCGTGTGCCTAGGTATGTAATGTCTTACCACCTATCCACATTCACTCTGTCTGGAACTTTCTCACTGCAAAGTCACCAGCATTAATGAAATGTTTCTACCATATATGTAATGGCACCATATATCCAATGGACGTCCTTCCATTAAAAGTCATCAATATATACTTATATTCCTTCCAATCAGTATGTCCCAACATGTAGGTACTCCGCTATGCCTGTGCCTATATGCAAGTCATATGGGTATAATGTATGTACGTATCCCGCTCGCTCCACCAATTATGTCACTTGTTTAAATTCCAGAGAGAAGGTTGGACTCAACAAGCACATCTATAAAACTGATTATCTGTTGGGGTTATTGCCTGACTTTGGTCTACACTCCTCTCTTCTGTCTTCCCTTCCATATATCTACTTCTGTCACTCTCTCTATTATTCTCTCAACACATACTCCGACAACATTTCCTTTCAACATATAATAAAAGATTTATTAATAAAGAAAACTATGTCCGGTGTGTGTATGGATATTGTCTGTGTAGTTGCTATTGTATTCTATGGTTGTGGACAGAATGAACTCAGAATGTCTATCAGCTGTATCTTCTCGCCAGTCATTCTTCACGATTACAGGACATCACATCAAACAGGACAGAGCTCACCCGGGATGATCCGTAGGCTTGAATCTGATGGTAAATCCGTTAGTGAAATGAAAACAAACTGTTCACCACTGAGTCACCGTATTGCTATAAAAGTCCCGTAAGTTTATGACTGTGCCCAAATCGGTTTCATGATATTAAGTATCCATCATCAAAAAAGAAAACACCACATTGTCAATGTTCTTCCTATTGTCTATTATGATTATCACTATTGTCTTTGTCTATTCCTTCTACCCTATGTATGCAAGTCGTATGTAGGTTGAAGTCTCTGCGTGCCCCACCTTAACATCTTTTTCTGTTTAGGAGCCCCCGTGGTATATGCGTGTTAGCATACAGTCTTCTGTATTTTACTTGATGTTAGTATTTGTTCATCTGAACGAACTGTTTAGGTTCTTTCTGGATCTAAGTATGTACTTTATTGGTTCACGTAGAGTAGGTTTTTCTTCTTCTCTAATGTCCCTAGAAACTGGGAACCTGTGGATGAATATAACAAGTCGAGTGGTAAGCGTCCGCCCCTTACTCCTAACTTATGCAAGTGTCCTTCTCCAGCCATAATGACAAGGCTTTCGAAGTCACCATCCGCATAAGACATAAGAATTCACCTCAGTCTAAAACACCCACTAATAATATGTAAGGATAAAGGTAATACACGCTCATCTATATTCCTATTCTAAAACTATATTTTAATATACCTTATACACATCTATGTTCCTTTATAGAATTAATGTAGATCCACGAATCGAAATTAATCCGCAGCCAAGCACTTTATCCCATTATAAGGGAGGATATTTCTTTCATTACAGGACACATAATTCTATCTTTCCGTCCAGTTGGGGAACACACACTAAACTGACACAAAGAAGTGGCCACTCTCTTTAGATCATCTTTGTCCCATCGTCCTTGACATTGCTGGACAAAGCAAATTCAGACTTCATTATCCTAGTTTGTGGAAAATTCCAGATCTGGGCTTTTCCGTATATCCCTACCTCCAGAACGCAATAGACTGATCCATGATGCTGTCTCTCTTTGTCGCTACCCAAATTTTCCACTCGACAGTTACCTGTCCGGTTAGTCGGCTATTCCTGTCTTGACCCACATACACATGCGCTTGGTCACTCCTTGGTTAACCCTTCTCCTACCTGGGTATTCTGATCTGTAAGTTATCACGGAATCATTAACCTGCAGTCTTTTCCATGACATTACCATATGTTCATTATTGGTGTTGCCTTGCCAATACTGATGTTGATTTCCTGATATCGGGATAATTTATTCTGTATCGTCTATCCTAGATATAAGAGATGCTGAACTATCTGGAGCCATCCATTATCAACAAGAATTGATGACAATAACTTTGCACCTTGTGTCATAGTCAGTGTCGTTTTGCTAATTGTTAAAACAAATTCAGAACATGAATTGGAGAATGCAGATATCAGGCTGGGTATTTATTCCTCATAATGGTTCGTGATTGCAGCATCATCTGCAAAACAGCATCTTTCTAATCAGTACCGTCCTACTGTGTGTCTTGGCCTTCAATCTCTGAACACTGTAGATGTCATGATCTCAGCGTGAATGAATGTGTATATCAATATCCTGATCACAAACGATGCATTTAAATAGAAGAGAAACGCATGTTCCAAAGAGGGCATGGAGAAGTACACATCATGATAACACCATTCTGGATTTCACACTCTTCTGAGAATGCACAATAAAACTTGATTATAACCTCCATGCCTGTATGGAACAAACGAACGAACGAACGAACGATCGAATGAACGAACGAACTTTATTTTCAAAGGCTAACCAATTGGGCACGAAGGCACGTCTTACATTCGGTCCTTCCAATCACTCATCGTTCATTCACCTATTGTGCACGTTACATTCACAAAGGAAAAATACATTGTCAAATGGATTTTGTAAACATAAACAATGCATATTACCATGTTATGAGGCAGGCAGACACACGTACATACGCACAGTCATAAACACACACGCACTCATACATACCTGCATACATTCTTACACCATTTGCACAAACTCCCACAGTTATGCACACACTCAATAACGTACAAATACACACTATCTCGTATGCACACATACCCACACAAACATATACACATACATACACGACTATACACACACACGTACACACGCACACATCGAACACATACACACACATACACACCCACATACACACATACACACATGTACACGCATAAACACAGATATACACAGAAACACACACACATATGCAAATACACATACGCATACATATACACACATACACATACATATACGCTTACACACAAACATACACATATGCACACGTACACACTCATGCACACACATACAATCATACATTCACACATGCAAACACATGCACGCACATACACACACATACACACATACACATCCACATACACACAAACACACATACACACATACATCCATATACAAACACACACATAGAAACAATACCCACACCCACCAATCCACCCACACACACTTACACATCTAAGCACATACACGCTACCTCACATAATCACTAAACTAATATGAACAAACTCCCACACTTTACACACACATACACTGACGCATCCTCACAAATAACACACAAACAAACAATCCCTCGCATAACACACAAATACACACCCCCTCGCATACATTGCATGCACACACACACACATATACGCATACATTCACGAACATACATACACATACACACGCACATACACACACCTACACATATACACACATTCACAGACACACATTCACACACACACACATACACAATATACACGAATTTACATACACTATACATACATACAAACATAGTCACGCACACACACATACATAAGAAGCACACACAAGCACACACACATATACACATACACATACACACATATAAGCACACACACAGCGATAAGCAGAAGTGTTGGCAGACGGCCGTTCTTCTTTAGCGCCATAATAGATCATCAGGTTGAACCAATCAGATGTATTTGTGAGATCGATGAAAACAATGAACATTGGTTGAACCTGTCCAGTGCATTTTTCTTGCACCTCTCACCAATGATAGTTTAGTTTAGTTTAGTCGATGGATCAACATCACGGCACACGGGTGCAACCCATAAGTGCTCCGTTCTCCTCCTATCTCAAACCTGAGTCTGGAGAAATGCAGCTCAGTGCACGAACTCCGTAGCACCGCCGAGGATTCTGAAATACTTTGGGTATATTTTTAACTAGAAATTTTGCCCGGGCAGCGCCGTTAGGCTACTCTTTTTCGATTTCCAACTACCAAGGGATTTTTTACGTGCGCAACAATACACACAGTCGTCCGATCTCACTACCCAGAGACCAAGGGAAATGTATTACTAGAAGTCCACGAGAAAAAAATCCCGGCATCACCGGGGCTTGAACCCGGGACCTCCAGCACTCGAGGCGGACACCATACCTCGAGACCACGCAGCCCCCTCACCAATGATAATATCATATCAATAGTAGACAGTTTCCGTCGAAAATAAAATTGCGATTCATTGTAGATGCGATTTCCCAGGACTTGAATACGGTGCAGAATAATGCTAGCACATGTTTTCCCAACGATACATACACGTGAGATATCCCTATAGATTTTACAGTCACTCAGAATTATATTGCTCTTGTATGGTGTTATGAATATTGAATATTTGAAATCTTGTGGGTCCTGTCCTTACCGACAGCATCGCTTTATTAGCTGGTATCTGTAGAGTGCGTTATGTCTTGCCAACTCCTGATAATCTCTATTGGAATTACGTCCGTATCCGGAGCATTGGCAGAAGAAAGTTTATTTATAGCACACTTAACTTCTTTTTATAGTGGAAGGTGTTCTCAGGTGGTCAAGGGTTTGTAGAGCCTCTATGGTGTTTATAGCGTCATCCGCACAGTTTTGTCTCGCCTGAGTAAAGCTCCACACAGTGCTCTACACATGCATCAATCTGCTGTTCCTTGTCAGTGATTTCTCCAGTTAATTCTATCAGTGATGCACAATGTTTAATCACTAACCACATCCCTTCTATATCCGTCTAAACATGCCTCTGGTGTTTTCCTAATCACCTACATTATGAATGCAAACAATTAAGTTGATCCCTTCGTTGTTTGCACTCTGAGTTTTGCACATCCGTCCACCTTGTTTCAGCTCATTAAGCGTGTCTCTTGTTTGTTTCCTGTATTTCTATGCATCAAGCGCTGCATTGTCGGTTTGCACCTAACTAGTCCTGCCTTTTATGACCCACAGTATCATAAACACCTGCTGCCATTTTCTTAAGGGTTTCCTTAAGTAAACCACACTTTTAACGTCCTGTACAATTATCGGATGTATCAGTGGCAGCGTCATCAAGTTGCTGTTAAAACTCAAAACACATGTCATGATCTATGGTGTTGATAACTTAACTTAAGGAGATGTATGGGTGTTTAGCTGTTACTTTCTTCTCGTTGGTCTCAATCTAAAACATACACCAACTAAAGCACGATCTTTATCACAATCAGTACTGTGGTAACTACGCTTTCTGCTTGATTCAAATTTCTAGTGTTATTATGACTTCCAGCTGGTGCCAATATCAGGATGATCTGTGTTTTCATGTGTTATTAGGTCGTGCGTTTTGTTTTTAAAGTGTGTGATACATAGTTTCTAGTCCTGTGCAACATGAACCTTTGTCCAAGTTCATGATTAAATATGGCATATAGAGATACAGTATTCCCATCCACTATTGTTACCTTAGAGAATGTAGGGATTTACCCTAAAAGAACAATGTAATTACAATGGGGTTGGGGGATTCGAGTAGAAGGCTCAACTTTCGTATTACTTATTTTGCATATTTCACATACCAAAAAAAAAAACATTAAAATTTTTTTTTTATTAGGTTTGCCGGTGAGGGGGAATCTGTCAATGTATAAAATATATATCTTCTATCCCCATTACCGGCTTCCCTGGCTGAGGGATTAGCAGCTTTCTCCGTAACCCCGAATACTCTCGTGGTTGACGTGAGCGAACGAGAATTGGAAGCGGTTCGAGTCGCGCCATTGACTTATGAGAGTATGGAGCCGGTCGCCCAGAAAGCAATGGCAAACTACAGAGCATAATCTTGCCAAGAAATCAACAATCAGCTGAACGATGCTAATGTTGACAGCGATGTCCTGTAAAGGATATGCAAAAAACACTATCCCCATTAGTAAATAATATGTTCTCAGTTAATATTTTGTTTTAAAATGACACTTTACACTATCTAAGACACGCATTAAAGGGATTGAACATTATATTACCCGACACTTAGATACAGAATACAGGATTTACAACGAAGCGTGCCAATTGTAGGAAGTTATGATCATCCGCAGGTTGTGTTTCCAGGCATTTTCACGTTCAATAGTGTGCTATTGCCTTCTGAACGAGCGGTAAACAGTTAAGTCCAACTTAATGGCGCCGTACGAAATGATCCCCTAATGCCGTCGGAGCACCGGGCGTTTTAGAGAGAGCATCTCCCAGGAGGGGTGAAAAGTAAACGTTAGTAGTCTGCCGACGACTTGCAGACTACACAAGTAAACCCCATCTCCTCGCGGTGTAGACCAGAAAACCATGACCTCGAGATCATGGGCCAACGGGGTTCTGGCTCGCAATGGATAACGGACTCCCCCTGGTCAGATTTTTGTCCTAAACCTGCGACTGGCCTATCAAGTCAGCAGCGCATTTTCATAGTGCTCAAAGAGTATAATGGGGCTGACCCAAACCAGAGAAGAAACAAAAAAGAGTTTCATTTAAAAGAACACCCCCTGAAATAAGTAAAGAGCTTCAAGTACCTATGAAGTACAATATCATCAAATGGCAAATCAGAATTCGAGATAAAAAATATTTGCAATAAGGCAAACCAATTCATTGGACAAATGGCACAAATACTAAAGAACAAATATACAGCAATAGTTAATAAGAAAGAACTCTACAACACAATCTTCCTACCAACATTATACTACCAATGCCACTCCTTGACAATGACAGAAAAAGAGAAAAGAAACAAGACAGCAACAGAAATGAGATTCCTGAGTAAAATACGCAATGTATCAAGAAGAGAGAAAATCCAAAATGAAGTAATCAGGACTAAACGTATACAACCCGCTAGATTTTATTAAAAGACAGCAAGTAAAATGGTTTGGCCATGCAATTAGGTTTACTTTAGTTTAGTTTAGTTTAGTTATAGTGCATGCAAACGTTAAATATGTGCTTTAAAGCTTTATGTATGATTTCTTACTTCATTGAGCAAACTGAATTACAAGCAAATGGTGTTTGTTCATTAAACTAATATATCATTGGACAAGTTGTAGTTGTATATAATTTAAAACATGAGATAATAGTAAACTATGATACACGGCACATTGCATTTTTAGGTCGAACTAATCATATGTCAGGGATGTTCTAGAAGTGAATATTATGTGATAGTATACCGTGTGTTGCCGGGGCCCATACGGGGGAGCAAAGAATAGTAACACTGTTGCCTACCATGCACATTGTAAGAGGCGACTAAGGAGGCTATGGTTCCGTCGCACTGCTACTGAGTGAGTGCGTGGCGCGACACTGTGAGCTGTGAATTTCGTGTGGAATGCTTTTGCATCTGTCCGCGGTTGTTTTTCGCGTGAACTGCATGTTCGGAACGATGACGGCCGGCTGTTGCTGGATTGACTGGTTTGCCTTTTCGGTTCACAGGTGCATTTTTCAGGAGGCTCCTGGGAGTCGTCGCTGTAGCTACGGATTGCGTGCTTTGAGCGGCTATTTCGGTGGGTCGCCCTGCAGAAAGAGACCGAGCCATATGGGATAAAACCCCGGTCAATGAAGTCTTTCTGGTGACTGCCGTTTTCATCGGCGATGAACTGTATTTCTTGTGGAGGACTTTTGTGTTGACATTCTGGCGGCGGCATTATGCACAGTGTACCTGTGAGGGCTGTTGGTTTGCCGACACTCCTGTCTATTCCATTGTTTACATTGGGCAGTGGGGAGCATTTTGTGATATTCACTGGCACAGGAACGGAGCAATATGGGGACGACCCGTTGCCGTGAAGTTGGAACCGCGACTAACTAACTAACTAGAGTATACCGTACTACTGAGAATGACACAACATGTGATAGGTTACATCTAGATTAACTGTCTGCAGTGCAACTGTCTTGCAGTGCAAGAAGCCAAAGGACTGCAGATTAGCAGTACCAGACTACAAAGAAAGGATATACACAAACAAACTTGGAAATCATGTGACAAGAGAACCTATAATCAAATAGATCACATTTTAATTAACAACAGAAATGCATCAAACATACAGCAAGTTAGAAGTTATAGAGGAGCTGAGTGCCACAGTGACCACTTCCTCGTTGGAGCAAAATTTAAAATAAAACTTAAGAGAGCTTTCTATACTAAATTACAAAGATTACACCCAACATATAACAGAGAAAAACTACAAGAAATTACAGTCAAAGAGAAATTTACAGATGAAATAAAATGTAAACTTGAAACTCTGCAAAACCCTTTGGAGGAAAACGTTGACCAAACTTGGTTGAACATCAAGAATACAATTCAGACTACCGCAGAAGAATGTCTCGGTGTGTTAACCACGCATAGAAAGAACAGATGTTTCAATCAAAAATGTGAAGAAGCAGTCATTAGGAAAAAGAATGCCAGACGGCTATGGTTAAATGACATCAACAACATCCAAAAGGAAGAGCGTTATAGAATTGAATGTAAAGAGGCTACAAAAATAGTCCGACAGCAGAAGCGAGAATATATGAGTAATATAATCAAAGATATGGAAATTAATCACCAGACAAATGAATCCAGAAAGTTTTTTAAAGAACTGAAGTCAATGAAACGAGGGCACAAACAAAACACATATGGTTTAAAAGACAAAAATGGGAATATGATAAATACCAATGAGGAAATGTGCAACACATGGAAAGAATATTTTATTGAATTACTAAATTGTGAAGCTCCAAGTAATATTTTCCCACAGGAAGAGGTTCTAACATGTGAACCACAAATTGAAGTACCTACATTTGAATAAATCCTATATGTAATCATACGACTTAAAAACAATAAGGCAACTGGGGCTGATGGAATTGCTACTGAATTTATAAAGGCTGTTGGCCATGCATTACATCTAAAGCTATACGAACTAATAATAAAAATCTGGAGGACAGAAGAATTACCCCTTGACTAAGTCATTATTGATACCTATCTTTAAGAAAGGAGACAAGTTCCAATGTGAAAATTATAGAGGAATATCACTACTGTCCACAAGCTATAAGATACTATCCGCAGTATTACTAAATAGACTAAAACCATATTCAGAAATCATATTAGGTGACTACTAGGCGGGTTTTAAACAAAACAGATCAACAATAGATCAGATATTTATCTTACGACAAATAGCCGAGAATAATTGGGAATATAAAAGAGATCTCCATAACATTTTTGTGGATTTTAAAAAGGCTTATGACAGTGTCCATAGGAATAGTCTTTGGAATGCTATGCAGGAATTTGGAATACCAAGGAAGCCGGTCTCTCTGGCTGTGGGGTTACAACACTTTCTCTCTGTAATCCCGTTTATCACGCAGAGTCTCGTAGCGGAGCGAGAGCTGAGGCGGTTCGACCCCCGCTCGTGACTTGCGGGATACTGAGCCGGCCGCTCAGAAAGCAATGGCAAACTACTGAGCGTAATCTTGCCAAGAGATCAACATACAGCTGAAAGATGCTGGTGTTGACAGCTAAGTCCTGTAAAGGATATGCTAAAAAAAAAAAAAAGGAAGTTAATCAACATGACCAGACTATGCATGGAAGATACTTATAATATATTAACATATAAAGGCAGGAAATCAGACCCTTTCCAAATAACATCTGGCTTGAAACAGGGTGATGCACTATCGCCGCTACTCTTCAATCTGGCTTTAGAGAAAGTTGTAAGAATGGCAAAGGAGGAATGTGATATTGGAGGAACATCCAAGCTGCTTGGTTATGCAGATTATTTAGATATTATAGGGCAAAGTGAACAAAAGACATTGGAAATATTGATTCACTTAAAGGGAAAAAGCCCAACAGAACCAAGATAAGACATAATATATGGTAATTTCAAGAGACGGAATGACTAAAATCTCTGGCCACATACAAATAGATAATATGACCATTAAAAGAACGGAAACATACAAATACCTGGGTACAATCTTCAACTGCTCCAACCTCATAAGGGAAGAAATACAAACTATAATCAACTCTGGAAATAAGATATACTATACACTACAACATCTAATAAAATCAAATGCGCTATCTCGTAACACCAAAATCACAATATACAAAACACTGATCAGACCAGTTGTGCTGTATGGCTCTGAAACCTGGAGTACAACGAAAGGAGACGAAACCTTGTTACAAACCTTTGAGAACAAAATTCTAAGACGCATCTTTGGACCCATTAGGGATACACAAAGTGGAGAGTGCAAAAGAAGAAGTAACAAAGACATGTATGATCTGTTTACGTCCTCGCTAATCACTGGTATCATGAAGGCTAATAGACTACAATGGCTGGGGCATATAGAAAGAATGGAAGATAACAGGGAAACAAAACTCGCTTACACTCAGGAAATAAATTACAGAAGACCCCGAGGTAGACCAAGAAGACGGTGGAGAGATAATACTTTTACAGACCTACAAGCACATGGAATCAACGACTGGCAAGAGAAGGTCCACCAGAGAGACGAATGGAGACGGATTGTATCTGCAGCAAAGAACTCCAATGGCTCGGAATGAAGAAGAAGAAGAAGTGCAACTGTCTCTTGCAGAGACGAATTGAATCTTTACTACAATGTGCCATATTAATATATCATTTATTGTCCTATAATGCAATATTTTTTTGTGGTATGCATGTTAAACGCAAATACCAATATTTAATGTATGAAAGATATGTTGATGTCAGTTGTCTTGTGGAAAGATCACAACCCCCCCCCCCCCCACCCCCCACCACCAAGTTCTTTACCCCCATTTACAAGTTCCTGATGCACCAATTATATCGCTAGGTATAATACACGAGAGTTGTAATGACACATGGCGGTTATAAATCAGTTTGTTGTTGAATACTGTTTAAACATGCGAACGTTATTTAAAACATGCAAGTCGAAATTGTGGTCATGGGAAGCTATACAAAATTATCTAGGCTGTCATATCGCATAGTAAATAAAATTACAGACCCGCATTGGTGTCAAGCCATTTATGTGATTATGGTGAGATTTAAATACTTTAATTATGTATCAGTGCTGGAATGTTGGTGTGGTCAATATAACTCCGGTCACCTCCATTGTCTAAAATATTTCCTGATATGCATTTTAACCTGGGTCGACATGTGGGACGTCGAGGAGCTGTGGGAGGTTGGAAAGTAATGTTATGTTTAAAAATTTACTTATCTTATGTTGTTCCCTATTTTAGATAATTAAGTACTTCAGCTCCTGAATGACACGAAAATAACCGAATCTAGACTAAGGGAGACGAAGTATTTCAGGATCCTCGCCGATGCAACGGAGTTCGTGCATTGAGCTGAGTTTCTCAAGAGTCATGTTTGAGTTAGGAGGAAAACGGAGCACTTATGGGTTAAACCGTGTGCCGTGATGTTGATCCAATGACTAAACTAAACTAAACTAAGGGAGACGAACTATTCTGACGGAATACATTTAGCGCAGAGGAGTGATCTGCGCATTAAAAATGGTGATGTGATTTTCGCGGAGCGAGTGTTTACACTACTAAATGTAGAATAAGCATGAATACTTCCACGGACGTATCATTGTATATCAAGTGTGACTGTATGTGAGAATACATGGACACGATTATTTAAAAGAAGCGGTGTTACTAAAGATGTAAAGTCTAGTAGGAGATATGAAGTATATCAGCTATCATATGCATGAGGAGAGACGTCTATTTACTTATATACTTTTTTGGTGTGTGTATATATATATATATATATATATATATATATATATATATATATATATATATATATATATATTAGATGTAACATAGCAGGAGGAAGATAAATATGCGCGTATGGTATACAAGGCCAAGGCATGTTAATGGCCAGTGTTGCGTACTTGTCTGTACACGCAGGACGACATTGCAAGAATTTAGAAATGCTTAATGAATATAATACAAGACTGATGGGAAGAGAGCAAGAGCGAGACATAGGGATAAATACCTTGATGGTTTGGCAGCATGGCATGGTCGGGACTAGAACACAGATTCGAAATTTTGGTGACCATGTGAGATGGGGGGACCATGACCGCCCACGAATTTAGGCATGACACTGGATGATAATGCTATAGTACACTATAGGCAGGAGAGATAGAAATCTACAAGTACGGTATAATATATCAGAGGATTATAATGCCTTTTTGGAACAGTGTTTGCATGATTGTTTGTTTTTTACTTCTGTCGTTGTGTTGTAGTAGGATCGTGGACGAAAATAAAGTTACCTTTTATTGATTCCGTGTTGCTCCCGTAGTTTAATTTTTTGTTTAATTCTTTTTTTTATTGTGTTTGTGTGCTCTCTACCTCACATCGTATTAATTTTTATCCCGGCTTCTTAAAGATGATCTGAATTTCTCGTCAACACACGCATGATCGATTTGACTTTCCCTTTTATAGTTTAGTTATATCCATATTGATTTGTTGATTCTTTTATTAGGAAAATCCGTCCCCATTGTCATTTTAATTCATTGAACAAATTGTGTTTATTATTTTCCTTTGTCATATATTCTATGTTTCCCCATGATCTCTTAACAGCCCATATTAACAGATCCTTTCTTAGCAGTTATGTCATCAATCGCATTTGTTTGATATTTACATTTATTTGATGGCCAATTATAACATTTCTCCTCAGCTGATTCGCCTGCTTCATTTGTTTGTGCGTAAGTGTGGGTCGTACACGTGTATACACTAACAATAGACAGCAGTGATGGCAGCATCGATGGATATTATTATGCTTTGGAGAATGCCTTCAAGAAATGCAAGCAATCGGAATTAAATATTACAAATGAGCCACTTTAATGCTTGAGTTGGACATCAAGCTGGATGCATAGTGGCAAGTATGGGCTTGCTAAACTTAGTGAAAAAGGTTGCATGCTTCTACAGTGTGGAACAAATAATGATATGATTATTGGAAACACCTAGTATCCACATCCCCAAGAAGACTATGAACATGGAGGAGTCCTGGCCATGAGATTAGAAATAAGATTGATTACATTCTCATCAGAAATGCCTTAAAAGTCACAAAAACTGTACCAAGCGCAGAATGCTACAGCGACCATAGATTAATCATAAGAAATATACAGATAACATTAAAGAAGGTCAAATATACACAAACACACACAATTTGATCTACATGCACTGAAGAGTGAGGAGATCAATGTTAAATTCTACGTAGAGGTAAAGTGCATATTTGATGCATTGTCCGATCTGGAAATATTATTTCAAGATGTGAGCTAACAATGCCAAATATTAAAGAAATCATTCTACCAAGCTGCAGAAACTACTATTTAAAAAAATGAAGATGATGGGAAGTAAAAATTGGATTACGGAAGATATCTTAAATCTCGTGGAAAGAAGAAGAAATAAGAATTCTAACCATGGAGAATATGATGAGATTCACATGAAAATTAGGAAAGTGTCGCCCGCTATTAGTCATTGGCACCTTGCCGTCTTGACAGACGATAGTTTGTAAGGGATGGAGTTATTGCCTCTCCATAGCACAAAGCCTGGGCTAAAATATAGAGTCATGTGTTGCCCATGCAGCATGATCCCTGCCTAGTTCACTCCAGAGGAAAGGCAACACCTCTACATCTGGAACAAGACAACTGCAGAAGCTGCCGGATCAGCAAAGCAATGCTCTTATTGTCCGCCTGTCGGAGCTTCGATCCTAGACTGCCGCCAACCAAGGCTTAGGGCCTGGTCTGCCCTGCCATGACACTTTGTCTTTAGGTTGCATTTCCTCGCACCAGGGTAAGGCTTGTACCCTCCCAATTGCGCTCTTCCGCTGTTAGTAAAATTCTAGTATATTAGACAGAAATCGCTACCCATGAGTTTCCCGACATTCTCTTTAAATTGTGGCTCATTTAAGAATGATGTCTAAAGGGATGGTCCCGATAGAAGAGACTGGGATTCACTTGGGGGACAAAGGCAGACGGTGAAGAACACTCGTGTACGTAGGACGACCAACACGAATGTCGTGTATACCTGACTGTTGTCCTGTGTCCATTAGTTTAATCTCGTTAGAGTTACACTTTCACTCACTCAATGGCAGGCCTTGTATTCACAGAATAAATAGTGGAGGAAATGGTTGCAAGTGCAAACAAAAATGTATTCTTTAATACAAGGGGAAGTCAATAGGTAAGTCACAAATGGCTGTATAAAAATAACTACATATGATAACAACATGAAACCAATTTATTTTTATACATACATTGTACAGTTATTTATCAACATAATCTCCACCATCATGGATGCACTTATCCCATCGTTTTTTTCAGTCCTCCAAAACCGGCTGCATAGAAATGCGTGCTTTGTTTTCTACACCACGATTTCATTTCACATTCAATTTCAGCGTCATTCGCGAAATGTCTCCCGCCAAGGTAGGTTTTCAGTGGACCAAAATGTGGAAATCGCTAGGGGCTAAGTCAAGTCTGTAAGGTGGATGTTCCAGAACTTCCCACCTTTGTTGGTTAATTTTCTCCTGAGTTAATCGAGCAGTATGTGGTCTGGCATTGTCACGAAGAAGCAACACTCATCTAGTCAGCAGTCCTCTGCTGAACGGCTCTGCTTAAACGTTTCGAAGTTACGTCACATACCTACCGGAAAAATTTCGAACAGCGAAAACCGGCAGAGTTGTTTGCCGCGTACAGTCTGTGTCTGAAATCCTATCTCCATAAGTGGATGGATTTGGCTGGGTTCGCACATGACTATGAGAGTCTGGAAGAGCTCATGGTGGTCGACCAGGTGAAGAAACATATGTCGAAAACTCTCAGGACATTCCTGGGAGAACAAGGGGCGGAACGTATTGACCTCGTGATGAAATTGGCAGAACGGTTCGTCGAGGTACATGGGGAGGCAGGGGAAATCTTTTCCACCAACACCAAAAGTCAGGAGAACCATGGCCGGAAGAAAACCAAAAACACATGAACCAAGAAGGAGGAATCTTATGCAAAAACTTCAGAGGAGAGTTTGGAGAAGAAGAAGCAGACAGATCAGAATAATGGGGATATCGTAGGCTCAGTGAAGATCTATTAGGTACCATTAAGGACATCTACTGTGAAGGATCACACAGCTGGAAGATATACAAAATGTATAGGGGGAAAAATGACATCGCACCAATGCTAGCAGGGTTAGGTACGCCCACATGAGGGGTTTGAGTGGTTGAGTTAGACGATATCATCAGAGAAGTGTGCCCACTTTAGGAAAGGGCAAGTAGTGGGTCAGAATGCCGAATATAAATTATTAAGACTTGTGTTGCGTTGTGCCAGTATGTGTGGGGGTGGCTTAATTACTGTTCAGATAACACTTCTATCTTTTCTACTAACTATTGTTATTGCTGTCCCCTTTACTTTGATAAAAATGCAATCTAGTGTATCGCGCACTCAAGACGTTCCTGCATGCCCAATTTGTAACCCTTTGAAAATGAAGAGTGTTCGTTCGTTCGACCTCACCAAGACAACGAAAGTGGTCATAATTATAACTATCTTTATTGTAGGCTATGGCTAATCCTAAAACACACATCGATAAAATATTTACAGACAAAATAGAACTTGACAGAAGAAAATACAATAGTCAGTAATGAAAACACTCTGGTATCCCGATAAATGTTTCATCACATAACTGGGAAATAGGGAGTCACTGTCTGTCTGGTTGGGTGACAGAACACATCACCCTTCGTTATTCCAACCTTTCCGGATCTCAGCAGGGGGGTTGAAGATTACACCTATTTATAAGCTTCTGGGCGGTCTCTGTGGCTAAGGGCTTGCGAACGCGGATTGTGACCCCGTATACCCGGGTTCGAAACACGGCTGTGCTGGTTTTTTTTCGAAAAAGGTATAGTAGCCGGTCGTTCAGAAAGCAATGGAAAACTACTGAACGTAACATTTGCCCAGGAATCACGAACAGTGAAAATGCTGGAGTTGACTGCTACGTCCTGTTAAGGACATGCAACTTTTTAAATAAGCTTCTGGCTCAGGACAGTTGCTCCTGGTGGAGTTCTCCGTCCGATCAACCCAGGCGTGATAACAAGTTATATGTAACAGAAGTTTATTTTTTGTAGCAGCTTCAGGCATGGGTGGGGTGATTGATTGATATAACAAAATATTCTTGTACACATACCCTCACAATTCGTTTTCTTTTCATATAGTGTGCAAATGTTTATATATATATATATATATATATATATATATATATATATATATATATATATATATATATATATATATATATATATATATATATATATATATATATATATATATATATATATATATATATATATGGGGGCGGTGACCGCCTCGAGTGCTGGAGGTCCCGGGTTCAGGACCGGGATTTATTTAAAAAATCCACCTGGACTTCCAGTAATAAAATTTCCGCTGGTCTCTGTGTAGTGAGATCGGACGCCCGTGTGTATTGTTGCGCACGTAAAAAATCCCTTGGCAGAGTAACCTAATGACGCTGCCCGGGCAAAATTTCGAGATAAAAATCTACCCAAAGTATTTCAGGATCCTCGCCGATGCAACGGAGTTCGTGCATTGAGCTGAGTTTCTCCAGACTCAGGTTTGAGTTAGGAGAAAAACGGAGCACTTGTGGGTTAAACCGTGTGACGTGATGTTGATCCAACGACTAAACTAAACTAAACTAAACTAATATATATATATATCTAGATGCTGAATCTCCTATTTTGACAAACTATCTTAAGTTTTGATTCGAACTACAGCATTCGTCTTCAGGAAACTCTAGCGACTACTTGCAAACACTAGACAATCTGCAAACATCTATCAAGAATAAACGACCCGGCATGCTTTCTTGCGGTGTGATTTTGTTGCACGATAACACTCGTCCGCATGTCGCAAAGATTGTGCAAGAAGCATTGGCAAGGAAGAAGTGGAAAATTCTGCAACATCCAGCGTATAGTACTGATTTATCACCATGTGATTTTCATTTGTTCGGACCTCTAAAATAATCTCTCAAGGGATAACGTTTTCACTCGGATGCAGACGTAATGAGTGCGGTAAACACTTGGTTCAGTGAGCATCCACGATGCTATTTTTTTTTTTTTGTTGCGGACGGCATTCGCCGCCTACCAAAGCAATGGGATGCTTCCCTGAATACCTTCGGCGACTTCTTCTGACCAACCCATAGTGCATAGTTCATTCAAAATGAATGCTTTGTTTAATTCTAAGACACCTGTTAATGTTTTTATTTTAATGCTTTTGCAATAAAGCCATTGGAACGGGTTTCAAATGAACGTCCCTTATATTATTGGAGTGAGGTGCTATAATGAAGATGTGAAATGAGTTTACCTGAGACAAAAATGAGAAACTGTTCATTACTGTGAAGGGTTTGTCCTAATGTTATCTCAAGAAGCAGAGAAGACATTAACGAAGTAGGATACAGCTATTTGTGGAAGTATAATTGCATTATTTAAATCTACCAAAATAAAAGAATAAAAAATAAACAAATAAAAACAATAAAAAGAAATTATTATAATCCAATGACATGTAAATTACTAGGACTTTCTAATGAAACTTAGACATAAATACCAACATTACATTTCTGATGAGTGACGTGATGCCAAGATATTACCGGATAACACGGGTTATGAATAGATGGTGGGGAAACATCGCCTTGTGTTGATGGAAACAAATTAATAATTATTCACGAATGTCTGGCTTAGCTAGAGGCCTTGACAGACTGTAACAAATCAAGAGGTGACGAAAAGTCGTTTGATCCTGGATAGGACACACACTGAAACAACATGATGATAATATCATATTATAATGCAGCAATGAGGATACGAATAGAAGAAGCAACACACAGTTTAGGCAAGCTATAAGTAAACTCAGTGTCATTGAGGAAGAAACGCATTACCCGTGATCATGCATTGAAGAGTGGTCATTTGGAAATGATGTGCCATTTGCCTGTATCCATTTTGTCACATTCCAACCAATATGTTACGTCTTCTAGCGTAATGTTTTCACTGTTTAGTCTTTTCGATTAGTCTCTTCTGACATCTTACAATACAGTCACTTCCAGCTTTATACAGCATTGTGTAAAATTAATGCGTGGAGGATTTTAAACATGGCTGTTTGTTTGTTAATACTCGCGCATGTGGCTGTTTGTTTTTTAATACTCGCGCATGTGTTTTATACCATGACGGATAACAGAAACTGACCATAAAATGAGAGACGGTTAATTAACGTTTTACTTAATTGCTTTCCAAGTCACTCACCAGACTGTAAGAACACATAGTCAAACATGGTGAAATCAGACAAAAACGTGTCCACGGGGGACAACGGATGGTGAACAGACACATACATGGTGATATCAGCCGCTAAATGGAGAGTGAGATTCAGATGAGATGGTCTGAGAAAGTATGGACTAAATAGCTTTGCATGCAAAGAGGATAATTTAGGACTAACTTACTGGCTATCTAAATAATAATTAATTAATTAACTAGCTAGATAGCTACCTAGTTAATTAAATATCTAGACACCACACAAAAAGAAAATAATTATCAAATCAGTCAGAAGACCACCAAAACTAGCTCAAGACGACAACCACTTTATGGACAGAACAGAACAAGTCATTATTCTGCCCCTCAGAACAGGACACAATAGATTACGCTACCACATGTATACAAAATTCAAAAGGGGTTGTGAACTCCCGCCATGTTTGGGAAACTTTGGTGGGGGTTTTTGGGGGCCGGGTTTTCCCC
>JACEFZ010021080.1:0-24656 GCA_014155875.1 Cepaea nemoralis
CCGGGGATGATTTTTCTTGGGTTAACTTTCTATTACATGTGTCCCTTGCCATCAGGTGAAACTCACCCAACTTCTGGGGTACTTGTAATTTATGTCCCCAAGTCAAGGACGAGAAGTTAACATTGTAGTCCAACTGACCGGTGTAGGGATTGAACCCGCTACTTCGATATGAAATTTAACACAGAGCGCACTGATCTATTTGGCCATGCTGACATCCGCTCCAACAATGATCTCCAGTGGTGTCTGGAAAAATGACACTTGTCTGAATGAAACAATCTGAAAACTGGCCCATGCATCAGGCGGCTTGACCACTTTGCTGCAGAGACTCCCCTTTCATGTTAATTCAGTTTGACTGAATTTTGTGTTTGGTTGCATATTGGCAAAATTTCTAATTAATTTAAATGTTGCACTTATTATGTTATGACCAAGTTGTCTAGTTTTAACAGTTATTTGTTAGTTATGTATTGAAATTATTGTTCAATTTGAAATTTTACATTGTTCTTTTTTAGATATAATTGTAATATAATGTTAAGAAAATAGATTCTTAAAGACAAGCAGTAAATGCTGACATGAGAAAAGTATGAAAGTTTTGATTGTTTTTAACCTTTTAAAATTTTTGAAAGAAAACGGTGTTTAAATTGTTTCCCCGTGCTCACATGTTGTATAGGATTGTAAGTCTGTTCTATTATCAGTTACCAGATTTCTGGATTGTCGAGACATGTTTTACTGGTTTTGATTTTTATCACAAAGCTGCTGTATGTTTAATATTTACTTTGCTTTTTTAAAAATCTCTTTCTGTTTTTCTCTCTTGTCTTTCTCATATGTAATTGCTTCTCAGTCTGTCTATCTGTCTTTCTATCTCTTTGTCATTCTCTATGTTTCTCACATTACACTTTTATTTCTTCTTATTCTTAAATAAAATAAAATTGAAATACATGAACAATCAAGAGAAAGTGGGTGCTAACTACTAAGAACACAATACAGTTAGTTGCATGGCTTTTACAGGAATCACAGCCAACCCCAGTATTTATTGGCTGTTTGTGATTTTCCAGGCAATTTTACATTGAGTATGCCATTGCTTTCCGAATCGTTCATCCCTTTGTGAAAATCAACTCCTGCTCCCACATAGACCTGACTTTCAACTTTGTATGTCAGAATTGTGAAACTGCATGCGCTACTTTGAAGCCACAGATGTCAAAATATTGTAGCATACTTTAATTTCTCCTGAAACACCTGAGTTAACTCCAGTCCTGGTAAAAATCATCATAATGTGCCCTGCCGGCTGGCTGGTGTAGGTATTCTCTCCACAGATCTTGGTCTTTGGTGTTCTGGCTCAACTTTGATGGTGATTTTCCTCCATGTTACTGTTTCTGTCCTTCTGGCATTATTTCTCCTGATCTGCCATTGCATCTTTTTCCTTGATCTTCCCAGTCATCACGATGTTTTCCAATGCCTTGCTTCTCATCATATGACCAAAGAATGCTGTTTGTCGCTTTGTTTATAGTTGTATATAATGTTCTACTCTTAATTAGCCTCTTCCAGGCAGTCGTCGTTAGTTACTCTGGGCAGTCCAAGGTATTTGCAACATTCGTCTAAGTAACCAAATCTCACTTACTTACAAGCTCTACTTCCTTTGTTCATTTATGTTCCATGATTCACTGCCATACAGCAAAACAGGTTCATTTCTAATCTTTCAGCTCTCTCTTTCTGACATTCACTGATAGTTTTGGTGTTTTTTTTGCACTCGCTCGGTTTAAACTCGAGCGTAGTCCAAACACACTATATCTAATAGCACTGTACTGAATTTTGTGTGTGGGTTAGCTTTCCCTGTTACCAGTGTCACTCACCATCATGTGAACCCACTCTAACTTCAGAGGTACTTGTAATTTGTGTACCCAAGTCAAGGACGAGAAGTCAACATTTTAGTCCAACTGTCCGGTCTAGGGGTTGAATGCCTTACCTCGGCATCAGCACACCGGATGTTTAAGAACGCATGCTGACTTCCGCAATGATAGTGACTTAAATACTTTTATAAAATGTATAAAAATACATTATAATTTAACAATTTAAAACATCTGAAGATTTAGTGTCCTACTATTTTGTTTTATAGTGACACATACACATAAAATGAATGTAATAGGCCAGTAACTGATGATCATAATTTTAGGAAATATTTAGTTTAGTTTAAAACAAAAATGGACAGGAGTGGATGAAACCGTTGGAAATTATTTACAACAAAGACATCATAGCTGAGGTGTTTAGTGCGCTGGCACACAAACTAACTGTGTGCTGACATCATGGTAGTGGGTTCATTTCACCAAATGGTCAGTTGAACTGTAACATTGATTCAGCATTCAGAAAGCTATGGCAAACTCCTGAACATAAAAGTTGCCTTAAAAATCAACATGGAATGGATCGGAACATTCTTGCAAAGGACATGCAAAGAAGTTGTTTTTAGTGTTGCTATGCAAATATTTTACTTGAAATTGATATTGTAGAAGAAGAAAAACAGTAGTAAAGGAGCCTTTTACACTTATTGCGACATATCTGGTGTATAATGCTAGAGCTATATGTTTTCATCATCGGTGGATGATGTTGTCAATATCAGCCAGCAGCCTTTATTTCCCAGGATGTTTTGTGGTACCCAGTTTGGTCTTGGTCAGCAGGCGAGCCCGGGTCTATGAAAAGAAATCTCTTGTTAGGGGTTTAAATACATGACCACTGGCCAATAGTGCTACTGCCACTCCCTGAAAATGATATTAGCCAGATAAATATCAGTTGACTACAGGAGCTCATTAACTGTGTCATTATATCTGTAATACCTGGCTTATTCTGTCACTAGGAAATAAACGACATTTTATCTATTCTTCATAGTAATTCATATCCCCTTCATTGGTCTCTCTCTCTCTCTCTCTCTCTCTCTCTCTCTCTCTCTCTCTCTCTCTCTCTCTCTCTCTCTCTCTCTCTCTCTCTCTCTCTCTCTCTACTCTCTCTCTCTCTCTCTCTCTCTCTCTCTCTCTCTCCTCCCCTTCTTTGTATCTCACCCCCTGTCTTTCTCTCCTTTCCCTCTTTCTTTCTCTTCTTTCCCCTCCACCTTCTCTGTCCCTCCATTTCTCTCCCATTCTTCCCTCTTCTCTTTCTTTCTTCCCTGTCCCTGCTCTTCCTCATTCCTCTCTTTCTCTCTCTCTCTCTCTCTCTCTCTCTCTCTCTCTCCTCTCTCTCTCTCTCTCTCTCTCTCTCTCTCTCTCTCTCTCTCTCTCTCTCTCTCTCTCTCTCTCTCTCTCTCTCTCTCTCTCTCTCTCTTTCTCACACTCACTCACTAATTATAATACGCAACATTTTTCACACAGCTGTAGCATTGTAAACTGCCAAAAATATTATTTATTATTATGTTACATATGAGCTTGAAAGTCTAGTAAAAGATATGAGAACTCACCCAAAATTTGCTTATATCGTTGACAGCGAATAGGCCAGAATTCTCATTGTTTATGAAAGTTCTTGTTTCTGTTCCATAATTATGTCTGTATAGTCTGATGTTAAACCATGCACACACAGTGAAGCAAGCTCATCAGTGTTTTCATTATGTCTGTATAGTCTGATGCTAACCCATGCACACACAGTGAAGCAAGCTGATCAGTGTTTTCATTATGTCTGTATAGTCTGATGTTAACCCATGCACACACAGTGAAGCAAGCTGATCAGTGTTTTCATTATGTCTGTATAGTCTGATGCTAACCCATGCACACACAGTGAAGCAAGCTGATCAGTGTTTTCACCAACTTTTGACACATATTATCCAAATGCTCCATTGTGAGTGAATGCATCCTGCTATACAGTATTCTATACACAGAAAATCATCACTGTTTATGAAGATATGTGTTTCTCAAAGTGAACTATATGTCCCATCTCTCTCCAGGAGAAAAGAAAGGGTATATCATATGTCAAAGCTTAGAGTTAGTGGCATGTTCTTTACAGGACATCACACTCAACCCCAGCATTTATTGGTTGCTTGTGATTTACTGGGCAATTTTAGTTCAGTTGTTTGGGGATCTGTGTCAAAGGGGTTATGAATGTAGTTTGTAATCCTGCACACATGCGTTCAAAACACAGATGTGGGCAATTTAGAAGCAGACTGCCTTGCGTTGGTTTCCATTCAATGGTGTGAGTGCCGGTCATTCAGAAAACAATTGCAAACTACTGAACGTATACTTGCCCAGGAATCACAAACAGCCAAACAATACTGGAATTGACTGCCACGTCTTGTAAAGGATATGCAACTAATATAGTTTGTCATTGCTGTCTGAATGAACACAAATCGATCTGCTCTCAAATCGCCCACAGCACATTTTGAACCCTGGACTCAACGCTGGTTATGTCTAAGGTACCACCTTGTAACACAGTGCTACTGGGTCACAACGCATGACAAAGCAGGCCAACTGATTCTTCACTGCCAAAGTACATTAAGCATTAATTGGAATGAAAGAATAAAAATACTGATGTAGATAACATTTGTGGTGTTTGTCCATCAAGAATGATGTTGACCATTAATTTCATCCATTGGGGTTGAAAGTTTGGAGCCATGAGTTCTAAGATGGCTGGTAAGGCTAATTAACATTTGTATTATTATTATCACATGCAAGTAGTGCAGGCGCTCATATTCCTCCACTTGTGTACTGGTTTTCTGATCAGTCTGCGGGATTCTTTGCATTCTACGTAGGAACCACAGCCCTGTGGAAGGCAAACTAAATCAATGATATAACAGTTGAAATATGCATGTAAAGATAAAAGGAAGAACAAAAGTGTGGTCATGGACCTGATGTTGACTGTACTGAGGCCTGATAAAGATTTTGTTATTAGGACACAGGGTACTTTCAGTGTTTGCCACTTGCCACTTTCAAATGTGCAAGCAGACAGAGTGAAATCACTGGAAAGCTGTAATAAATGAATATCAGAATATTTATGTTATGAATGTATCTTGTACAATATAAATATGATTCCATTATAAAGTAGATGTGTTCCAAATACAACAGTGGTAAGCATACAGCCTTCTTATTTTTCCTCTGCCCTTTATGGGCACCCAAGGTTTTGTGCCCTTGTCTGAGAAAGCTAGATATCCAATCCATTACCCATGAATTGAAGGGAGGTATATGATCCACTGTAACACGCTACGTGGAGGGTCCCAAATAGCCTGTCACAAAGTTTCCATACTATTCTATAGCCCTGGCTGGGATAGGTCTTTGCTGCCAACCCTCCTCCGTTCCCCGGACTCACTGTCACTCTCTCTTTCGACCTCGGGGTCTATTTCCTGCAGTGTATTTCTGGCTGACACAAACATAACCTGACGATCGTCTCAGTCATTATAATTAGAATTTAATACCGTAATAAATGACAACACAGAAAAACATCAAGACAGATGAACCTATAAAAGTCTTAAAAAAAACTGAGGAGATAACTCTAGTCCAGACATGAAGCAACATAACTCTGAACATCATAGACCACAGATCTTAATATTGTCCAGTTAGTTCACATCCACCTCACCCGGACAAATCCTTAGGCCTCTCTTTCCAGCGTAGGTTGTTCGAACAACAGCTTTCAGGTTTCCGTGGACCAACACGATATAGTCACTCATCTGGTCTGGGAAAGTGCCATGGGATCACTTGGCACAATTTTGGTTGGGAAATAATGTCCTGAGACCAGATTGTGTATAGGGAATGAGTCAGAGTCTTTCGCTGTCCCGGACAAGGATGGGAATTAGGCGTAGGTCCAATCAGTATCAAAACCAAACACTTGACCTTAAGTCGATGTGAAGACTTGAGTTGTGATATTGTCACTCATTTAATTTTAGTCCTGAGTCTCCCTCAAAGTTATAAACATTCTACCTGGTATGGCCAATGACTTGACCGGGCCTCATCAGTGGCCCATAGCTTTAGGCATTGAAGTTCTGTCGAGACCTTCAGCTCACTTTACGGTCAAAAGGAGGACCCTGTAGATGACAAAATTTAGTGAGCGTCTCCAGCCTAAACTTCTGGTACAGCCGACATGGAGACTCCTTATGGTCTCAGCACATCAGCTGCTATCAACAAAATATATAATATTCCTAGATATATATATTTATTTACCATACCTGCGTGAATTAGCCTGACCTGACAAGAGGTCCTGGATTGGCGGCGTCTTTTCTAGACTAGTCCTTTAGCTTGACAAAGTCCTGTCGTTTGACCTTAAGTACTTTTTGCCTACAAGACTCACTCTCCACACTCATACCAACCCTTTATTATTATTGGGCACATTCGTTTCCCGGCTTCTCTCTCCCTTGCAAACCATACCTTTCTCACGACAAAGCTCCTGTGGTGTGGTGTGCTTAAAGAACTGTGTTTCTCCCCCTTAACTAATATTATAGTAGTGAGGAAGAATGGCACTCAGGCTAGTTTCCCATCCCCAGCAAGAATAGAAAAGAAGATACTACTCCCTCGGGCTGCTGCTCTTGTCTGAGCTGTCGCCGCAATGTACCGGCCGTGCCTCAACTTACCCGTAGAACTCGATGATCTTTTCGACCCGTAACCATTCAGTTCACCGGCCACCCTATCCGCCAAAAGATGCACAAGATAACCCAGTGGATATCCTCTTCCGGCTCAAGAAGATAGATCATAGATTGGTGGACCCCATCCCCACGGAGCCCTTCCCTCCTTCCGGCATACTGTAGCTATCCAATGATTATATTCAAATGAAAGATGAACTAAGTAGAGGTAAAGCCGTAGGAAGAAAGATAGCACTCGTCTATCGGCTGCCAAGACAAGCAATATCATTTGGGAAATATTTATTGTTCAGATTTGTTCCCTTGCCATGCCAAGATCAAGACGTTTAGCCAGATTGGCTAACGGTCACCCCCTCCCAATATGGCAAGACTGCCGTTTCGCCAATTCCTCTCAGTAGTCGAGACAATAGAGATTTATAAGTGCAGGACTAATTACAACCTAAGATTACCTTTCATACACCATCAGTATGCTGCACTTAAAATGTCCCAATCTTCAACTTGACATCTTGACATTATGCAGTGGGTAACGGTGGGTCTAGAAACGGACATGAATTCTCCACCCGAAGTTGAACCCGTGTGTATTTGGTGCAAGACGCCCTAGCGGGTTTTCCCCAAAGAAAAGACATATATCTAATTATTCTATTACCAAGATCGTGTTGTTAAAGTATCCCAGAGAACTATCTTCCATAGTGATTGAGCGAATAAGAGAACTGAGGGTTCCCGAAAGCTGTTTCCCCCAGTTTACCCAAACCCAAAGAAGGCCTGAGGACATGGGCCACTAACGTTTTGTCACATCCACACAAACCAGAAGTAGATGCTGTTACCTCAAAGTTACTCCTGAAGTACTAGCTAAGTCAGGGTAGCATCTATGCTAGATTCACCGAAACTTAACAATATAAAACAACAATAGATACAGGTCATAACTGTTTGGTGCTAAAATAGTATATTGGTACAACAGTAGCGAAGTTGCTAGCACACTAGCCTGATGGTCTTGTGTTTGAAACCCCCTGAAGATGTACATTTGAAAAAAAATTGATCATGACTCCTGGTTGACCCAGCCTGAATTTGACCACATCACTCATGGAGTAGTGCTGATTGGTCTATACAATATGGGGCTGGCACCATAAAGCCATAAGCCTTATGGCGTGTAGAAAAGGTTCATAACTTGTTTACTCTTTACTGAAAGTGTATGGAAAACTGAATGATCTATGGTCATGAAATAAATAAGTGATCAATGTAGTGTGTAAATAGAGTTAAGGAACATTCACTTGAATGCCTGATATGCAAGGACAAAATTTTTTACATTGTACTATAGGACAGAAACTGTTTTTATTTCATACAAATATATATATTGTATGTGAAGTGGCAACATGTGCTCCCTTTGCTACAGTTTCTGCTGTAGTAAATCGAACAAAAGTATGGTCTACAATGGGGATATGAAATAAATTTGTGTAAAGATTATGTTGAAAATTGTGCTGTGAATTAAAGGTGTAGTACTCTGAAAAAGCAATTATGTGTGAATTAGTATTAATACTCGCATATTTAATATAAGGTTTGTTCAGTTAAACGGTATTTGACTGCCATAAGGTGACTGTATAGAATACTGGTTTTCATATTTCTGGATCATTAGCATGCAATATAAGGATACTACTACTACTACTACTACTACTACTACTGCTAACAGCTTTATTAGGATCCAGTGAGGTATACAGATATTTAAGCAGCCAGTGAGTTTAAGACATTTTGGGATACAGTGAGTTACACAAGTATTGTAGGATCCAGTGAGTTAAACAGCCAATTTATAATCCAGTGAGTTAAACAAACATTTTTGCCATTGAAGAGAGTGACACAGCATGTGTGGAAATATCTTGAGTGCAGTGATGTAGATTCTTAAATAAAGTATTAATTACAGACATTTCAGCAGTCAGTGAGTTAGACATGTTTGAATCCAGTGAGTTACACAGGTATGTTAGGATATAGTGCTGTTTATTCAAACATGTTCTGTTTGCAGAGATTGGAAGTAATCTTTAAAATGTAACTGTTATAATCTTGCTGCCACAAGTAAAACTGATCTGAAATTGTCAAACTGCCAATGAAATTCCCTGAATGTATGAGTGTACCACATTATTTTATGTGATATGAAATAATAATCCCAATAGAGTGAGGTGATAGTAAATTCTGTGTTGACTCATTGTTTCTTTTGTTGTTCATCTGTAAAACAGGTTTAATTCATACTTGTTATAGGTGTTCTGGAATTATAACTTCATCGGTGGAGTCATTACTTTTCATGTTTATTCGACAGTACCAGCAACCTTCACGCTTGCTTGCTGGCCCAGTGGTCACGTGTTTGAATCCCAATTGAGGTGGATTTTTACATTTGCACTTGGGCTGCCAGGGCAAACCAGCCTAAAATAACCACCAGGAACTGACCTGGAAAGTGAAAGCGGCCGGTGTGATACTGACCACATCACCTGTCAAGTGCCCATTGATCTACAGAAATGTGGGATGATCACTAACTGCTCAGTGTGCCTCTAGGTGTGTAAAGGGATTCTTGACTTTTTATTTACCAACTACCTTTACACTAATGATAGATGGACAGAGCATTGAACATGTTTCAAGTCATTCTTACTTAGGCCACAGGATAATAAATAAAAAGCGAACAGTGTGAGAATAGTATTATAATTGCAGTGGGAATAATAGCTTTTAGAGAAAATAACACATTAACAGTGTAAATATCATCATCGTCGTCTTCCTCTTTTGCTGTCAAGCTTCATGGGGAGGAATTGTTGGCATTCGAGCGTCAGATGAGTGGCACCGGATATCAAATGATGAAAACCAGTCTTTCGTATGCAAATATGGCTTGGAACAATTTAAGAGCTTTGAAGCATGGACCATCAATTAAAATTATGAGATGGTTAGAGGCATTCTAAAGTTGAAAACAAACACACACACAAAAGTGTTGAATAACTTGATTGTGGTGGCAATTGTGATTTGGGACATGTTTGACTAATCTAAGATGATGTGGCAGGCTAAAGTGAAAACTCTCCAGGTAAGGAAAGTCAGTAGAGAAGCCCATTTGTTGAGTGTTTGTTGCCAGACAATATTTGATAGGTCAATCAGTACACGATGAGTGATGTGGTCACTGTCACACCGGCTGCCTCGACTTCACAGGACATTTTCTGGTACTCATTTGAGGCTGAGTTGACCTCGCAGCCCAGTTAAATTTTAAAAAATCCTGTCTTGGTAGGCATTCAAACACATGACTACTGGGCCAGCATGCAGAGCCAGCATTATAGTCACTGCACCATGTGGCTCCCACAACTGCCTAATAAATACAGGACTCTTGTACACACCGTGAGGCGCTCTGGACACATAGCTAGACCTGTTTTATTTTATACACCCATCGACACTTGGATTCAGATGTTTAAAATTATCGGAATTTCCAGGTCTACCCAGCCTAAAATTGATACCAAGAATGTCTGTGGAAATAATAACCACATCACACACCCATTGCCGATTTTTTTGTTTTGGTTTTTGGCATATCCTATTTACAGGACATCACTGTCAACACCAGCATTTTAATACTGTTGTTGATGTCCTGGCAAGTTTTATTTCAGTAGTTTGCCATTGCTTTCTGAACGACCGGCTCCCAGACCAACACGTTAAAACTAAGCATGATGTGGTCTGCTGCCAAATTGCTCGCAGCTGTGTTTGGAACTTAGGAAAGCGAGCTCACGAATAGCCTTCGTAAGCCCTTAGTTTTGGCTGACCTCTGAGATGTGTGGCCAAGGGGTTACGGACGCAACTCACAAACCTCCATACCATGTTTGAAACACAGCTGTGGGCAATTTGACAGCAGACCGCCTTGCGTTGGTTTTGACACAACGGTATGAGTGCTGGTCATTCAGAAAGCAATGGCAAACTGCTGAATTAAACATGCCAGGAAATCACAAACAGCCAAACATGCTGGGGTTGACTGCCACGTCCTGTAAGGGATGTGCAATTAACTGTATGTAACTGAGATGTAGGGATATGCCTGTATAAAGTAGTGTTTGTAACTGAGATGTAGGGATATGCCAGTAGAAAGTAGTGCTTGTAACTGAGATGTGGGGATATGCCAGTAGAAAGTAGTGCTTTTAACTGAGATGTGGGGATATGCCAGTAGAAAGTAGTGTTTGTAACTGAGATGTGGGGATATGCCAATTAGAAAGTAGTGTTTGTAACTGAGATGTGGGGATATGCCAGTAGAAAGTAGTGTTTGTAACTGAGATGCGGGGATATGCCAGTAGAAAGTAGTGTTTGTAACTGAGATGTGGGGATATGCCAGTAGAAAGTAGTGCTTTTAACTGAGATGTGGGGATATGCCAGTAGAAAGTAGTGTTTGTAACTGAGATGTGGGGATATGCCAGTAGAAAGTAATATTTGTAACTGAGATGTGGGGATATGCCAGTAGAAAGTAGTGTTTGTAAGTAAAGGATCCATTTAATCACCTTACAATGCATTAGGCATATGCTGTTAGATCTAGATTTGTATAGATCAATCAGCACTCGGTGGGTCATGTGGTCAGTCATCACGCCGGCCATCTTTACATTCCAAGATATTTCATGGTGCTGATTCTTGGCTGGGTCAACTTGGTGGTCCAGATCAAGTGTCAACAGCTGCATTAATGTGGATTCAAACCCTTGACCACCTTGCTTGCCGGCGAGCATCTAGCCATCATGCTACTGTAGTTTCCAAAGTAGTATTAGGGCAAAACATGCAGATCCAGTGACAGATGGGCTTTATTTTTACACAACATCTGTGACAGTTTCATTATATAAATAGGAAGCGGCATTGTGGCGTTTTCAGGCACACAAAAATTAATCAGTGTTAGGTACATTTCGAGGCATTTATTATCATCATCAGACTCCAAAAAAAAAAAAAATTTTTTAAATAAAAAAGCATGACATCCCCTGTTCTTGTTCACTGAAGTTATGATTGTGCACAAAGAAACATGATATTCCTGTTTTGATTAAACTGAAGTCATGATCGTGCACAAGAAGCATGATATCCCTGTTTTGATTCAACTGAAGTCATAATTGTTTCTACGTGTTTCTACTTGAACGCTTCCAGTGACCTGTGAAAACCTGATTTGAAAACCATACATCCAGGTTGATTAGAATGACCCTTGATCTGAGCCTATTCATAGTTGTAATTTGATTAGAAGTGAGTGCTTAGATGGTCTCTTAAATGTTAATTTTAAGTTTCTTTGCAGAGGTTTTTTTGTAATTGTGAACATTATTTTTCATTACAGTACATGCAACTTGTATTTATTTGAAACATTGTTACAGAATAAACGACAAATATAATGAGATCTGTTCATTTCTTTGTTACATTTCGGAATGAAAAGTTTGTAAATAAAAGCCAGTACAAGTTAATTTTCGAATCCACAACAGAACACATTAAAAGAATTTAAAGAGATTGACTCTGCCTGAAAGGTGTACCAGGAAATGGGACATAAAGGCAGTCATTATGGGAATGCATACATACTGTTCATAATTGTAAAGGGTCCTGAGCTAAATTCTTCTTCTTTTGCTGAGTTCATCCTGAGGTTTTTTTCCCCCACGTGATTGCGGTGTGCCTGTTTACAGTAGAGCTGCATTATTGGGCCGTTATACTACACATCCAACTTCTGCGGGCATTTGTTGACAGGGTTAACCTTCCCGGGAGCTAAATTCTGTGTATCAGATCAGTTTGACATATGCCTCGGTCATTGACATTGAGGTGAGTGACCTTTGTAGCCTAACTACGAGAAAAACAACCAGCCCTGAGAAATAATGGTGAGGGTAGATGGAGACCCCCAGGGTGGATGGGGCGAGAGACAGGATATTTTGGGTGAAGTGAGGAGACTTGGGAAGACAGTTGAAACTGGGACCCACGGAGAGTTGGGTCGCTTTGGACAGTTGATGTTTGGACTCCGAGCGGATCGGTAGTCTAAGGAGAAGGAGCAGAGTTGGATATAGATCTCCGTCCTGTGTTGTTCTCCTAGTCGAGAATGAAGGCCTGAACCCAGAGTGGTTTGGATAGTTAATGGAGACCTGAACCCAAAGTGTGTGGGTTGTATTATGTGAGGTCCAGCCGTGGATAGGAGCTGGGTAGCTGTATTGTGAATTTGAGATTCAGCAGGCCTTGAGAAGGCAGCGATGTGTGCGTGATAAGTCGTGAGGAGAATATGTATATTCTATGGATTATATTGTTTCTGGATATATAATTATGTTCCGTTTGTCCGTGTTCTTTCTGCAATAAAGGATTATGTGCGCCAACTCAATCTTGCTTAATGACTGATGGATGTGTATTACTGGGGTGAGTTGCATTGTGAGACAGGTGGCTAGATCTACTTACACTCTATAGTGACATACAAGGAACATTGAAACCTAGACAACGACCATGTCACTTAGTGATTATAAAGAACAATGTGACATTATCTGGAAGGCTCGTCAGGTCAAGAAACCTATTGCCATATAGACGTTGTTGTCATTCTGTTTATCTGTGAATTCGTCGATTAGAGAGGATACTAAGATCAGAGACATTAGTCGGATGCCCAATTACAACGACATTATGGCACAAGGAATAAACACCATTTTTAGTAGACGGTCAATGCCAAAAGTGTCCCAGAAGTAATACAGAGTTCAGGAGAAACCAGATAAAAATAACATTTCTCACTCAGAGAGAGAGAGAGAGAGAGAGAGAGAGAGAGAGGGTGGACAGCGGAGGGTGTCCACGGTATAAACACTGGGTTTTCTCCATGCGGGAACTGGCTAGCACATAGTTCACGAGAAGGTCACTACAGGTAAATTTGATAGCAAGACAGTTCACGAAAGGACACCACGGCACATCAAAAACAGCGCGCGTTGAGAAGACATGGCACAGATCAACGGAGAGTGTGGGGTGACGGGGTTGGTCACTTGTCACAAAAAGCACACAGAGAAAATAAACTGTCTTGTGGGGAAGATAGGATTGAAAATCAAAGATATTGACAGGTGTGTGTGGCGAGGCAATCGCACTGTGTTGTCGCAGATCGACTGGTCAAGATTTTTCGACGCCGTTAATAGGACGGGAGGGACACCAGCGACCAGGTGCTGGGGCAGAAGTGGAAAGTGTTTGTGTATGATGGAAAAGTTTCCTGGCATTTTACAGACAGATTAAATGTGGATAATTGTGATAAAGATGTACTGAGGTACTGACTGAGGTACTGACTGAGGTTGACTGCGGGGGTCAATGTTAGGTTGACAGAGGGTCAGCGCTGTTTTGGAGGTTGGTATAAAGTGTCATTTTCCACGAGTTAAAAGAGCAGCCGTGTTATGGCTGAGAAGGTTGTGTGGAAATTGTTTACTAAGGATTTTTTCACTGAAGGTGATAAAAAGAAATTAGGTTGACCTTGGGAGACAAGGCTGTTTAACAGTAAGAAGTTACTGAGGAAATTTCCACTGCCTGTTGTGGTCAAGATAACTCATGTGGCGTGAAGGCGAATTGTGGATGAACAATCAAGTTGTTTTGAACGAAAACCAGACTTTATGTTTCGTCTTTGTTGAACTGTTCTACTATCGTTATCATTACTCTGTCATGAGCAATCATTGCTACAACGAAGGATGACATGTCATCACCACAGGCAGGGTTGCATACAGTTGCCAAAAAGAACTGACTCTACAGAGTTAAAGTGGTGGGCATTTGATGTCATTTTTTGGGTGGAACTTTGTCTTTAAACGTGAATCTATCACATAATTGATACAAATACGGACCATCTCCGCAACCAAGAGATAAAAGAGGTTTGGATTATTACTTTGTTGTCACCATGTCTGCCAAGAAGTGAACCACCTTTGCTATGTAGTTAACTGTCCTTCATTGGCAATATTTTAGCTCGTTATATCTAGCTTTAGTTTTCTGAATCAAAAAACTTGAACTCAGTAACCGAACTGCTGATATATAACATCGACACATTGCCTCAATTTTAAGTCCATATTTTATTTCGGGCAGTATCCCATGATTTTATGACATGCAGGCCATCAATATGATGCAACCATCACGCATTCCATCATAACTGCTCATGTTACCCTACTTAATATAACTACAATTAAAGTCAACCATGTCACCTGTCCCATCACATGTATCCATAGTGTTCACAGTTCACAGAAAATATTGCTAACTAATTACTCACGCCAGTAACTTAGGGTATTGTATATTGTGTAACCTTTTCGGTGACTCTTCCACTTAGATGTGGCCCATCGGATGTTGAATCGTTTCCTCAGCTCGCTTCTCAAAGATCGTATCATGCAGATAACTCTGTGCCGTCCTTCCTTTATCGATCATCTTCGCCGTCTGTTTCTTTGTGACGCTTTTCATCACCAAGTCAGTTATTGTGCGTTCAATGTGTGCTGTATTTTCCTATTTCCCGATTATCGCATTATTTGTCCTGCGACACTTGGCAATGTCCAGGGAAAGTAACAACATATCAAAAGAACATTTTTCTGTTGGGATTTATTTACCGTCGTAGACATTTCGGAACATTAGCTTTAACGAACAGACATTTTCCAGGCGATTATTGGAAACTATTAAAAACGAACTTGTGGCGACGGATTAATAGGCACATATTTGTCGGCCAACCAGTTGGACATTTTGTTTGCTGCTCATCGTCTTATAGATATTGTTTTCGGGTGTTACGCAATTAATTGTATGTGGTCCAGTGTTTGTCAGGTCTAGGAGATTTTTGTGTGTTTCACGAAGGTCGTGAGACAGAGCAAAAAGGAATTGTCTTAGGTGCACCATATATTTTCTGGGAATTAAATCGAAAGGTCGGTTTGTTTGGATCTGCAGTGACGCAGTGTCGGTCCTGGATAATATACCGTGCCTTTTTTGTGTCTAACGTCAGATCTGTGTATATTTTGAGGATAGATTTTTTTTTAATCTTTCTTTCTTTTCGTTATATTTACATATGATATTTGTTGTGTTCGGATATATGTTATTATTGTGATCTTTCGTCATTTCTACTGTCTAGTGGTCGGTGTCAGTTTACATATATTATGCGCACTGTGGTCGTTTCACACAAGCTTGTGGTTGTTACTGTAGTTTATTTCTTTGTGATCACATTCTCCGTGTACTCAGCTTGTGAGTCTAGCGTTTTATAGACATCACTTAGTGTTCTCATTCATTCGTTTGTATATGTATATATATGTATGTTTAACAATATTTCCAGAAATTTTCTACAGCTATTTGGGATATATACGAGGGAGTATAGGTAATATCCTCCCTCACTACCTAGTGCTTGTAGAGTGACTGGGTGAGTACAGAGTGATATTATTAGTACTACGAATTTACGTACACAGTGAGTGGTGGTGTACTTAGGGAAGGTACACAAAGACTAGCAGCAGAGTCTTTACATTTATAGTTGGCTGACAGACAGCAACGTGTCCACAAGTACAAGATGCCTACTTTAATGGAATATATTGAAGCAGGTGAACGGTTAGGCCTGAAGGGAAAAGAGTTACAGGAGTATGCAGAAGCAAAAGAACAAAAACAGTCTGAAATAGAACAAAGACAATCTGAAAGAGAACAGAGACAGGCAGAACTCGAGGCCAAACGCCTACAGGAAGAAACGTTAGCTGAGAGAGAACAAAGACAGGCCGAAATGGAAAACAAGCGTCTACAGGAAGTAAAGATAGCTGAAATGGAACAAAAGCGCGTACACGAAGAGACACAAATGAAAATAGAAATTGAGAAAGAAAAGCTCAAGAGGGAAACTGAAATTGAGATAAAAAAATTAGAACTATCTTCGAAGGGTCAAAGTGAGGAAAGCAGAAGACCTTCCCATCCCTCACAGAGACTAAAACTGCCATATTTTACAGACCGTGACCATCTTGAATCTTATCTTGGGACATTTGAAGCATCAGCGAAAGTGTTAGGTATTCCAGAGGGAGAGTATGTGATGCGGCTGGGCGAGTTTTTGACAGGTATGGCTCTAGATACCATGTTTAATTTACCTGTGGAAGAAAGAAACTACACTATTTTGCGTCAACGTTTGCTTACAAAGTTCCAACTAACTGAGCATGGATATAGAACAAAGTTTAGACAATTAGGGCCAGAGACAAATCAAGATTTCACAGATTTTGTTAACACAGTAAAGAATACATTTAACAAATGGATGGAGCTTGCAGAAGTAGGGAAAGATTTTAATAAATTAGTGGATTTAGTGTTAAGAGACAAGGTTTTATCATCATGTAATACAAACTTAGTGGCTTTCTTTGAAGAACGTAAGCCAAAGGACATAGACACAATGTCACAGTTAGGGCAAAATTACATGACTGCACATCCTAAACAGTTCTATTGGTAGACAAATGACGTGAGGAAATAGTCTGTGCAGCGTACACTAAACAGGACCAGAATCCAGTTATTAGACCAAGATTGAAAAGTGTGGATTCAACACATAGATATGAACAACAAGAACCTCAAGACAATGCTTTTCGAGGAAACAATGTTGGTAGAGTAGGACGTTACTCATACAAAAGGGGGAATTTTCAGAGACGTCCAAATAGTTATGCCGGATGCTGGAATTGTGGGAGCTGGAGACACAAGGCAGCACAGTGTGATGTACAACCATCCAGTGAGCCAACGAGTAACGTAAGAAAGGAGATCATCTGTTTTAAATGTGGCAAAAAGGGGCACGTCAGCCATCAATGTAGGATGAGAGAAACAGAGCACTCAAATGCAGCGCAAGTAATTGAGACGCTTAACAATGAAAATTGTAGTCGATGTAAACCTCTTTTTGAGAAAGACGGTCAGCCGGTCTTAAAATGTGGTCACACAGTTAAAGCAGGATCAGCAGTGTATGAAGGAGGTAGTCTGAAGATGCACCATGGATTTGTTAATGATAGGCCAGAGTTAACAATTAGGGATTCCGTATGTACGTCCATCGGAGTTAGAAAGAGTTTAGTGCATCCCTCGGATTACACAGGGAAAAAGATTGGATCCATAACATTTAATGGGACAGTAGAATTCTACCCATTAGCCGTGATAACAGTGAAAACGCCATATATCACAGGAAAAGTGACAGAGTGTGTTTTAGACTCACCAGTGGCAGATCTGATCATCGGAAATGTGCCAGGAGTTAAAGATTGTACAGAAGAAGAAGTAGTTTATTGGGACCAGATACATAGTTTAAGTAGTAACGGGGTAGTTACTAAAAGAAAACCTAAATTAGAGAGTATAGCTGAAGAAAAAGAGGCACTTGAAGTAGACACAGAGGACAAGGATAAGACAGCTGAGCAGGTGAGAATGGATCTCAAATATAGCTGTAGGGAATCCAAGAGACAAGATACTACTGTCGACAAATGTTTCCAAGGGTGTAGTAAAGTGAGACATGGACAATCAAAGAAGGGTAGATATTGCTTCGGAATGAAGAACAATGTTCTCACTCGCCGGTTTTCAGATGACAGAACTGTACGGGGGCAAGTAGTAGTACCGTTAGCACATAGAGACCGATATACAAGAACAACTCAGGATAGGGCACGTGCAGGGCACATAGGAGTAAGGCGTAAGCAGCAGAGAGCAGGATGACAGGGATATTGGCCCGGATTTAATAAAGATTTCAGACTAAACAGAGACTCCAGTGTAACGGTACAATATGCAGATAGCAAAGTTAAGGCAGTTCAAAAGAGTGTTAACGACATCACTGAACCAGGGTTAGGATTAACAAACAGATGTTTTAAAGATATAGGAAACATGAGGCATGGGTACATGAAGGGTAGACACAGCATCGACAGGAATCAGAGGTGGGTTGATGCAAGAAAAGAACCACCTGATATATGGTCGACACACAAACTCTCCAGATATTTGAGGGAAGATATAGCAATGCAGCGCCTCAACATATATTCTTAGACCATTATTAGTAAAGGTACATGGGTTGTGTGGTATTGAAGATATTAATAGACCTCCGGGGACATAAATATAATGCTTTCCTATGTCATGTTGATTATTATGTGATGTTGTTATCTCATGCATTGATACACAAGATGGAAAGGTGGTGGTATTAATGTGTTGATAATATGGTAGTCTACTATGACTACTGGGTGTATGATTTAATGTGGTAGCTAAAGTTGGAATCATACATAGGGCAACCCAGGCAATATTGCGGGGTCACATATTTGATAAGTTTAGTCTCCCAACATTTGAAAACGATGTTTTCTTTTAAGAGGGGGGTAGTGACATATGCCTCGGTCATTGACATTGAGGTGAATGACCTTTGTAGCCTAACTACGAGAAAAACAACCAGCCCTGAGAAATAATGGTGAGGGTAGATGGAGACCCCCAGGGTGGATGGGGCGAGAGACAGGATATTTTGGGTGAAGTGAGGAGACTTGGGAAGACAGTTGAAGCTGGGATCGACGGAGAGTTGGGTCGCTTTGGACAGTTGATGTCTGGACTCCGAGCGGATCGGTAGTCTAAGGAGAAGGAGCAGAGTTGGATATAGATCTCCGTCCTGTGTTGTTCTCCTAGTCGAGAATGAAGGCCTGAACCCAGAGTGGTTTGGATAGTTAATGGAGGCCTGAACCCAAAGTGTGTGGGTTGTATTATGTGAGGTCCAGCCGTGGATAGGAGCTGGGTAGCTGTATTGTGAATTTGAGATTCAGCAGGCCTTGAGAAGGCAGCGATGTGTGCGTGATAAGTCGTGAGGAGAATATGTATATTCTATGGATTATATTGTTTCTGGATATATAATTATGTTCCGTTTGTCCGTGTTCTTTCTGCAATAAAGGATTATGTGCGCCAACTAAATCTTGCTTAATGACTGATGGATGTGTATTACTGGGGTGAGTTGCATTGTGAGACAGGTGGCTAGATCTACTTACACTCTATAGTGACATACAAGGAACATTGAAACCTAGACAACGACCATGTCACTTAGTGATTATAAAGAACAACGTGACACAGTTCATTCGTCCTTGTCTTGGGAACATAAATGATTGATTGATTAATTTAGGAACCGACATCACAGCATTCGGGGCATTCCCATAAGCGCTCCGTCCCCATCCTCAGCAGCCAGCGAAAAGTTCCAACACTAATAGTACCAGTAGCAATCTGATTATATGTCCGTCTCGCCTCTCCTCTGAGCGTTGATCGTCGGCCAGATCCCCTCGTCACCCCTCGCTGTCGCATTCTTGCATAACATAAAACATAAATTACAAGTACCTGAAAAGTTGGAGTGAGTGCACCGTGATGGGGAGGGACACTGGTAATAGGGAAAGCTAATCCACACGCAAGAATCAGTCTAGAACACTAGAAATAATAGCATGTGTGTTGACTACGCTTGAGTTCAAAGAGAGAAAACGAAATAAATAAAAAAAAAACAAAAAACAAATTATCAGTTCATGTGCTGACAGAAAGTGAGCTGTGGTCTAGGGAACAAGAACACAATACAATCCGAGTGTGGTGTAAATGCGTTTAGACTTGGCGTGCTGCATGGAAACTGCACAGGATTTGCAGTACTTTCTCAGTTAGAGACGATATCTAGACACCAGTAGCAGATCAACATCGTGCAGTTTAACCCCAGGACCTGTCTCTCCTGAATATTTAACGGCAATGGTGACTACCTTTCCCCCCGTAACTGGCTGGGGAAACTGTTTCAGCCTTACCTGGTTGTTTTTACTTTTAACGGTAAGATCGTTATCTGCATGTTCTTTACATAATGTTGCAATCAACCCCAGTACATTTAATGTTGGTGATTTTCCAGCACACACACACTCACTATAATGATTCGTCAGACTACGACCAGTGACGTCCCAAAGTGGTATAGATCTCAAGACACCCAATGGAGTAGGCGAGAGTGTTGATGTTTCTTTTTGCCACGGCAACAACATCGCATAGTTTACACGAACATAAACAATTGCGCGCATGCAACGATAGTATTACTATTAGACCATTAAATAGTTATTTTATGTCACGACTGTTGCTAATACTCTGGACTGTCAGAGTAATTAACAATAATTGCCTGAAAGAGGCTGAGTGAATAAACTGCCTAGAGGCTGATGAAGTAAAACATACACAACAGCTAGAAAGAGACACTAGCGGTATTCTTAGCCATGTAATGAGAAGAGAAGCATCGGAAAATATCGTGACCACTGAACAGATCAGCGGTAGAAGAAGCAGGGGCAGACCCAGAGAAATGGTGCTGGATACTTTCTCTAAAACATACAGGAGGAAGTTCATCGATATCAATCGAGGGGGCTTCAAATTAAAACCTGAAAAGTGTGATAGAAATTACTATAACCATAGTCTTGTAACCTGTCACTATTGTTGTTAAGGATGTCAGGAGTGTTAATCACGTGACATCACAGTGCAGACGAACAGTGACTTCTTAAGGACAGTTTAAAGATGGCCGCCCCATTTTTGACATGCACCAAAGAGGAGCAGCGTTCTGTTATCCGTGTTGTTATCAGCGAAGGGGTGAAACCTATTGGGAAGTTTCAAAACGGCCTGACCTCTGTGACAGACTGTTCACGACAGGTTCAGGCACACGGAGTAGTGACCCCAGAATGATTACACTCACGACCAAGATAAAAAAAAAAAATTTCTATAGGAATCCAAGCACTTTCTCGGCGCTGAAGGACTTGCATTGAACGCAGTGGTGACTACATCAAAACATGACACATTTGTTATTTTACTTTTTCAGAATATGTTCATTATAAAAAAAAAAATTACATGTAAGGTGTTCACTTGAAGCCTCCTCGTATATCGAGAACACTAAGGGCTGAGATCTGCGGAGAGACATGAACGCCTGCGCCATTAAACAACTCACATGGTTGTGGTTCTATGTAGGCTATGGTAATTCATGCTTGCTAGACACCTAACACACTCGAAAAGGTGAATGTGTTTTGCGCGGATGTCAGTTCTTATGTTTCTTCTTCCTCGTTTACATCCAGACCCTCCAGTTTAAAGTCTCTGACAACGCTACAGTTAGTTTCAGATGGATGACACCGCAGAGATGTCGGTTGACAGTGATAAATACGCGGCGTTCTATATCTTTGTATGTGCGTCATCTAGTGTGTCTTAGGCACACCAGATGTCTGCAGAATAGTTGGTAGTTGAATGTCGATGCCCTTAACAGCGGAATACTCTTTTCTTACAATAAAGGTTATCTGTTATGTGTCTTTAGTAATAGTGTTTTGTTGGGAAGGATTAACTTTCGATCTGTCATTGATTCTTATTTATTGTAACAGTAATGTGTGCGCTGGATGCAACAAGAGCAGTGTACTGATGTTACTGCTGCCGCGACTGCTACAACTACTGCTGCTGCTGCTACTGCTACAACTACTGCTGCTACTGCTACAACTACTGCTGCTACTGCCGCTGCAGTAGCTATAACTACCACCACCACCACTACTACTACTACTGCTACTACTACTACTACTATTACTACTACTACTACTACTACTACTACTACTATTACTACTGCGACTACTACTACTACTGCGACTACTACTACTACTACTACTACCACTACTACTACTACTACTACTACTACTACTACTACTACTACTACTACTACTACTACTACTACTACTACTACTACTACTACTACTACTACTACTACTGCTGCTGCTGCTACTACTACTACTACTACTACTACTACTACTACTACTACTACTACTACTACTGCTGCTGCTGCTGCTGCTGCTGCTAGTAGTAATAGTAATAATATCGTATACAATAGCAGGGGTATTATAAGATGTAGTATTAGAGAGCGGAGTCTCCGTGGCGAAGTAGTCAAGCCGTCTGCCTCGTGCTCCGAAGGTTGTGGGTTCGATTCCAGGCTACGTCTCTCGTTTCACGAGTGCATTTTTCTCTGAGACTCCTTGGGGTCGTCACCGGAGCTAGGTAGTTCGTGCTTTGAGCGACGTTTTCGGCAGGCTGCCTTGCGGAAAGAGGCGAAGCCATATGAGATAAAACCCGGTACAATGAAGTCGATCAGCTCGACTTTTAAGACTTTTCTTTTAGTTAGATATAGCAATAGAGGGAGTGGTAATATTAGAAGTAGGGAGAGTCGAAGTAGTAGTAGGGATAATAGTAGTAGTAGTAGTCGTCGTCGTCGTCGTCGTAGTAGTAGTAGTAGTAGTAGTAGTAGTAGTAGTAGTAGTAGTAGTATTCGTCGTCGTCGTCGTCGTCGTAGTAGTAGTAGTAGTAGTAGTAGTAGTAGTAGTAGTAGTAGTGGTAGTAGTAGTGGTAGTGGTGGTAGTAGTAGCAGCAGCAGCAGTAGTAGTAGCAGCAGCAGCAGCAGCAGCAGCAGCAGTAGTAGTAGTAGTAGTAGTAGTAGTAGTAGTAGTAGTAGTAGTAGTAGTAGTAGTAGTAGTAGTAGTAGTAGTAGTAGTAGTAGTAGTAGTAGTAGTCATGATGGGGACTTGGAGGAGATAGCTCTTTGTATCAACCTAAGCATGAATAAGGCGGAAATACTCCAGGATTGGCTGCACAGCTACCTGGTCCCACTCCCAAAGCCAGGTAAGGATCACTCCAGACTTAGTGGATACCGAATCATAACAACAGTGGAAGATAAACTCTATGGACCGCTGAATGAACTAAAAAAGACTGTTGGATTCATACGAGAGACAACATTGCTGTTATAAGCATATTTCAGGCGAACGAAAGAAGAAGAAGAAGAAGAAGAATAACCCTGAAAAATATCTTTGGAAAAGTCCTCGAAAAGATTGTAGCACCTAGGCTCCAGCGACATTTGGAAAGTCGTAATCTGCTTCCCAAAGGGCTCGGGAGTTACCGGCCTGGGAAAGACACCTGGGCCAATGCGGCAACTTTTACATTTGATGTCTGTGAGGGCTTCCAGGATAAACAGGAGCCAGTGGCGGTAGCGCTTGGCCTGGAGGATGCGTATAACAGGGCTCAGGTATGATCGGTTGATATACACACTGTTGGACATGCAAGTATGCCCTTGCCTTGTCAGATGGGTTGCGGCGATCCTCTATGAGTGTAAGGTTGCACTGCGCATGGGTTCCTGGACTTCTGATCCCTGCACTATTACACCTGGATCTGCCATGTCCCCAGAGCTCTTTAATGTATACACCAGCAAAGTTGCAGCTATTGAGTCATCAGGTGTTGGTATAATCTTGACATTTGCAGATGATGTGCTGGTGTACATACAGGGCAGGGATGGGGAAAGCTTACCAGACTTACAGATGGCAGGGACTGTTATAAACCTAGACAAGGCATCGAATGTATGGTACTCCATGAATAACCGGATTGTGAAGGCAGATGTCCCATGTATTATGTTGAATGAATGTCCTCTTAGTAGAGAGAGTAAACTGAAGTACTTGGGTATTACCTTTGACAGGTGTATGTCTTTTAAGGATCATGTGGAGGCCTTGATGGTGAAGGCTGGTAGGGGACTAGGTGCACTGAGGGCGATGGCAGCAACCGGGACAGAGGATGCTTTACAGGCTCTTTCAGCAGTTAATTATATCTGTCATTGAGTATGGTTTGGAGCTTCTGACAGTCACAGTATAGAAGAGCCAGCTTGAAAGGTTGAAGCGCATACAGAATGCAGTCATGCGGGAGATCATGGGGTGCACAAAGGACACGCAAAATATATATATGAGGCACATCCTGGCGCTACCAACAATTGCGGATAGGCATAGGGTCCTTCAGGCCAAATGGTATCTGAGAGTTGCTGCAGATAGGGAAACCCCCCCCCCCCCCCCTTCTGTGCATGAAGCCATGGATATGGTCAAGGATCATAAACTAAGACGAAGCAGGTCCTGGATGGCACAGACAGAAATATCTATACGTCATGTGTGTGATCTGTAGACCATCAATCGTGAAAGAGAGTGGGTTGAAGTACCGGAAGTTATGACGGACTGGCACAATGTAATAGTGACACTGGGTTGTGAGTGCAGAGAATGGGCAGGGGGAAGCACAGAGTTTGAGGTACAACAATTGATCCAGAGTAATACATATCAAGGTGACATAGTCATCTATACCTATAGGTCAGTGGTGAGAAACAGACGGGGTGGTTGGGGTTTCATTGCAAAGGCTAATTGACGATTCTTGAAAAGGGAGAGAATGGCAATAAAAAAGGAGGGGCTAACGGCCC
>JACEFZ010021081.1:0-23853 GCA_014155875.1 Cepaea nemoralis
AAAATTTGCCCATTTCCCCCAAATTCAGGGGAAAAAAAGGGGCGGGGGTTTGTTTTCCGGGGGGAAAAAAAACCCCCCAAACCCCAAAAACCTCCTTTTTCCCCCTTTTTCCCCTTTCCTCTCTAAATCTGTGATAGTACTGTAAAACTGTGACATGGTTAAATAGATGTAAAACACATGTTGTCCTTTTGTTTTTTAAACAGAGAATGGGGAAATGGGGGGGCCCTTTAAATTTACAAGACAACTCCGGGAAGCCCTGACTCTAGCTTCAACTCCATGAAAAAAAGACCCAAAAAGTACCACATGCAACAGGTTGAAAAGGGTCAGCCTAAATCCACTAATTCTGGCCTATCAGAGGGCCCGAGAAAAGTCTTGATTAAAAGCCTAAACCAGGGATACTCTCCAATTTTGTAAAAGCCCCAGGCTATATCTTCAAGATAAATTCAAGAATAAACCTTAAGAGGAGAGATTACCTGGTCTTCAGCATGTCACTACTGGCTAAGAGTGGACATTAAAGGTGCACTTGGAGCAGACCATATCACAGCTTATTATTAATATTGGCTGAAAGGCTAATGGAGAAGAAGTATAATAAATAGAGAAAATTCTCAAAATGGATTAGTGATAATTAAGTGTGGTGATTTAGTTACATCAGAACCTTTTGTGGGAGATAGACTGACAGAGAAGAATGATGGGACATAATAGTTTTTAGATCTTCATCTACTGAAAAGTAAAACTAATCCCAAATTATCAACTTTGCGAACAGTCTACTCACCCTTCGGAAGGACATGTTTGTCACTTGCTTCGGACTAGTCAAAGTGGGGAATAGCCTGAACTGGAGAAACATTATGGGGGAAACTGAAACCTGAGACATTCCCAACATCTTCATTGGTGCTAAAAGACGGTACACGGATCAGTATAGCAGTGTCTCCCTATACTTGTGCCCGGCTATAGGTTTATCATGTGTTTTCCTCATTTGACGGTTGGAAAAGTGATAGCATGATTAAAGTGTTGTGGTGTTGGATAACCTATGGTGTAGAGATGTGAAGGAGGAGGGTTTATTTAGATTAATGTTTCTGTGGGGATTGGGTGTTGTATTTAGGCTCATAATTATGTCAATGATATTACATATAAACTAATATTTTGAAATGTGAATGTTGACAATATGAAGCCTGAGTCTTCACTTGACACATGGGTCATTAATAAAGCTTGTTACAGAGATTGTGAAAGTTCTGTGTGGTTGTTGTCAAGTATCTTCCATGATGTATGACTTGTCTAATCTGTTGGTGTGATCATTCTTTGTGAATGTTTGTCCAACTGTTGTCAAGATCTTCTCATGTTGGTGTCTTGTTCAACCAGTGTAAAATACAGTTGTTGTTGTTGTTATGTTCACTGCAATGGTACAATTGTCAATGTGATCATTTGTACAAGTGTCTTGTGTCACTTGAAATAATATTAAAGAGATAAAAAAAATGAGGTTGGCGATCAGAGCACAGTCAGCTGGAAGATGAGAGAACTGCTTTCATTGGTTACTGTGGCTAACTGCCAAGATCTCTAAATATGGCCTAGAGGAGAAATCATCTATAAATAATTCTGTGTAGAACTTAACTTAGGTCTAATTTCTCACAGTGGGGGTACTCGATGAGCCAAAATTCTGAATGGTTTCTCTACAAGGGTTATGCGAGAATAAATATCAATACCTCTAGACAACACTTGCTGTTACTAACCTGTATCTTTTATAGAGAGATATACTTTATAGAACTTCACTCATTGGAACTTCTGTAATTCTCTATAAACCCACAAAAAAACCTCACATGTTGGGATCTCGTCCGGGATTGAACCCCGGGAACACCCCTAAAGGTGATCACTGTTGTGGACCCGTATCTGCGACTGGACCCCGGGAATAACCTGCTAAAGGGGATCACATATTGTGGACTAATATGGGCAATTAGAACCCTGGGAACACCCTCAAGGTAATCACATATTGAGTGCTCTATGCACTAATTGAACCTTGGCAATACCTTTTATGGGATTAACATAACAAGGTCTGATGACTCGGGATGTAAACTATGGGTATACCTTGTCTGGGACTCCTGTGGAGGATATCTATGTTTGTATTAGAATCAGGGAGCAACCTCTCGCAAAATTAAACCTATTGCTTAGAGTTTTATGATGTGGGTAATGGATCTCGTCACATAAATGTGGACAAAAGGTCCAGATGTCTACACCCACAAGTAAATCTCGGGTGGTGGTGGTTTCATCAATGGTGGTAATATTGCATGTATCACTGTTCACAAATGTCACATTGTACAATGTAGTTGAACAAAAATGTTAATTATCTTATGGGTCAACATGTTTGCTATACCCATGATAATGTTGTGTTTCAAGATGGGCTGATGTAATAGACAGTCAATGATGTTGTTTGATTTTGTGCATACTGTGTTCACTATGAGTATCAAAGGTACCTGAGAACCAGAAGACACAAATTATTTTTAAATAACATAGACAGCTAATTTCAGGATAAATTTGATTTTTCTTGAGATAAATTAAGACACTTTATCCAGGGAATAAATAGGGGGCCTACCCCATTTTCAACCCCATTGGCTAGCATGGGAGAAAGGGGAATTGGTGTATTTACATTTTAATATCACTGCATCACATAATATAATGGGTACTTAATTCCTCAGTCCCCATAACATGTTGGCAACACTGAGAGCAGAGAGTGTGAACCCTGATGGAAAACTTGGGCAACCATTAAGACACCTCACTGGCAATCTCTCTCAGTATAGTCAGTATTCGTACCGGCTAATGTCCAGTGTCAATTCGACGTTGGGTTTATTCTTCAGTGTGTGACCTTGTCAGTGACCTTGATCACGTTGCGGAGAAGGTAAGCACGATTGAATCTCCAGGAGAAACATTCCTTATCAACTCAGTCACTTGCCATTCCTGATTTAGTGGTATTCTTAAGCGTACTTGATACGTGATGGACGAGATGAAGGGAAGATTCTACCTGATGTCATGGTCAGTCACTCATGACCCGACCACAGTCTGGTGTCTATAAGACATTAGTCTATTGTTCAATGGTGTGATCTCTGGTGTACTAGGATCCAAGTCACTAGGAGTGAACTCATTGAATCTCCAGGAAGGCCATCCAAATAACTGGACCCCTAGCCATTCATATGGAAGTGGAGAGCGTACGCAAAGTATGTGTCTAGGAAACGATGGATAACCAACCTGATGTCATTGGCGTATCATATGACTAGGAGCATAACGTGGACAACCTGAAAAATTTCATGAAGAGATAAAACAGGAACCGTCTCCGACGTCTGCCGTCAATTTATCCTCAGTTGAGAAAGCATTTCTGCCTGAAATGGTGGAGATTAAAGGAAGGACAAAGTTGGAAAAACTGATGTCTTTCTCCTTTTTCATTCTCAATGGGAAGACTTTTCTGCCTGGAAAAATGGTAGGAATGTAGCTCGGGTCTAGACCAGAGCAAAGTCTGTGATGGAATGGATTAATAAGGATTACTGTTCTTAAACAGTTAACTCTTATATGGTAGAGATCACTGCAACTCCAGCAGTTGACACTCTATACACAATGTATGCGAAAGTGGACTAACGAAAGATCACTGTTCTTAAACAGCTGACTACTTTCAAGGTAACGATCCCTGCAACTCCAGCAGTAGACTCTTTACATAATAAGAACCATGCATTCCGCAGAGGAATCTTATATTATTACTGAGATGCGAGGTATATTCACAAGACCTGGCCAGTCCTATCCTCAAAGTCAGTAAAATTGGCTTCCAAAATTCCAGTCAATATTGGTAACTAAGAAGCTAACCCACATAATCACACACCTTCAAAGGTGGCTGTGATAATGACGAACTTCTCTATTGCTGAGAGGAAACGCCTTATATTCGTCAAAAGTAAACGTTTTGCTCATGTGGGAGAGAAAGAACGGATACTCCAGCCACTAAAAAGCATTTAGCTCAAGCATGGCTGAAGACAACTAGTTGGAATCCTATATTAGTTGTAGTAGATGTCACAGTCTGGCTGCATCTACAAAATTCAGTTGCTACGTTAGAAAATAGAGCAACTAAGGAGACAAAATGCTGTCACTTCTCACAATACAACAAAATAGAGGCCTAACGGAATGAGGAAATCTCAGCCAATAAGTGCACCTCTAAATCTATGGTAAGACTACAGAAATAAGTCAAGGAAATATAATGGGAAATTGCTACTATCTGCAAACACAAGAGGCTTATTGGAAAGGTAGACCCTGTGTCCAACGCTAACCAAATCTGCACTAGTAGATTTTAGTCTTAAGTTCTGCAGCGGCTGCTATACAGTTCCCCCGGAAGTGATTGTCTTTGCTCCGGTGATGATCAAAATTTTAACCCAGTTCCAAATACCAAGATTACTGTTGGAGAAAGTTGTTCAGTCAAAACACTCTCACAGGATTATCATTCTCCAGAGGCGAAGGGAAGAATGAAGTTCTGATAAAGACAAATGAGTGAGAGACATATGGAATTATACCACTCTCATCAAACATCTGGAAGTTGGTTTAATTGCAAAGCCATTACTTCTCATAATGAATCTCAATGGTACTCATGCTTTGAAAGTGTGTGACTCTGAGAGATCATTCATCATGGACAGGAAAAATAGCATGGAGATTGACTGTGGAGCATTGTCAGAAATGAGTTGGAGAGCAGTTCACTGATAAGTGTGGTCATAACTCTTCATACTTCCAGTGACTAAATGGAACTTCATGCAAGTCTAACTTCATGGTCTTTGCAGATGCCACCAAATTCATGACTGATGAATATTGGAGCAGATTTTTCTTAAAAAAGGAAAAGTCAATTGGTTCCATATGCACAGCTCTTGTTGGAGTAATAGGAGATGAGTAAATGATGACACCACTTAAAGGATTTGGGAACTGTGAACGCCTGACCTATCAGTCATTGTATCAATGACAGTTTTTATGGGGAGGCTATGTAGCATGATGTCCTCAGACGTTCGCATCCCCAGTCCATTTACATTTCTCAATACTCAGTAGTTAACCACGTAAGCCGTCGTGATGCCCTAACTAAAAATAGAATCGTAGATTCTAGATCGAGAGAGGGTAGATGAATGGTGGGGACTCAATTTCATTGGGTAACCCTTGGGCTGGTAACGCTCCTTAATACATAATTAGCCCGCCAGTCGAATCCTTGATTCCATCCCGTAAGGACGTGTTCAAGATGCAGTGGTAAAATTTGCCCAAAAGCATTCTTTAGGATGTGGTCATCTGCACTTCAGGTACCTAAATCATTTAATATGTTATGTGTAAACCTGATGAAGTGAGAGAGAGACGAATGGCCGAGTATTTTCTTGAGAAAATGTTAAAAGAAGACAGAACTTCGGTATACAGTGACTCTAAAACTGCCGCTCAAAACCTGTCATGTCTACCGCAGTGAAACATTCTTACCATGTCTATTGTCTGTCTGATTTGATGATTTGCATATGCTTATGACTGTAAACCACGCTCAATGCATATGGCAAAACCTTTGTGCGCTCTGAACATTCGATGAGTGCCTATCATGACCATTCTTAACCAAACTGTACATCGCTCTTGAGAGTTACCTTTGGCAGTTATGTTTCAGAATGTGTGATTCTTCTTCTTCTTTGCGTTCATCCGGAGTGATTTTTTCAGATGTGATTGCGGTGTGTCTGGTTAGGCACCCTCGGGTCGAAACCCTCAGGCCAACACATCCGACTTTTAGCGTGCATTTTTGGCCAGGTTAGCAATCCTGGGAGACTCTCACTTTTGTGGTACCGTCCACATCTCAGCTGGTCTAGTTGGAACAGTCGAAGACTACACGGTCATCCCTCAAGTGAAGGCAGGGACAGTCCATAGCATTTTCCGCCATCCTGGGTGGCATCCATAATTGCAGAGCCGGCACATAACGCTCTGGTGCTGGGTTTACCGAGGGAATCGTCACGTCCTGCTCATGGCTGTTTTAATTCCTCACTTCAATATATTGGGCATTTCGCTTGCCCTGGGCCGTTCCTGCACAAACCAGTCAGCTGCGGTTGGTTTCCACTAAGCGAGTTTTCGGACATGTGCTTGTCCCTGTACCCATCAGAGCTGTTCCAGGCACGGCGGACATTCGGAAAACTACCTAGTCAGAGCTGTTCCGAACAAGAGCGGCATTCGGAAACTAGGTAGTCAGAGCTGTTCCTAGCACGGGAGACATTCGGACGAGACATTTCACTCGGACGTAAATGCGTAGTGTCAATTTTTAGTTTGCCACCCGTAGGACGACACTTCCGACTTCCGGCGGGCATTTTTTAGTCAGGTTAACCTTCCTCTGGTTTCGAGACACGTTAGACTGTTGTAATGTCACCCACATCTCAGCTGGTCAAGATCGGACGATCAACGATATCGTGGTCTGCCCTCAAGGGAAGGCAGGGGCAGACCATGGGCATTTTCTCGCTATCCAAGGAGGCTTCCATAATTGCAGAGCCGGCACATATTGCTCTGAGACTGGGCTCACCCAAGGAGTTTCCATGTCCTGCTCATGGCTGCTTTAGTTCCTCACTTCCATGTGTTGGGCATCCCACTTGCCACTGATCGCTCAATCACACACCAGGGGCGGTCAGACTGCGAGTGACATATCCACTCGGTAAGCTTTTGCTTGTGACTTCAGACCACGCAATAGGTTCGCTCGCCGTGCGTTCCATTTCGCGTTGATGAGACATTCTTCCACTTTTGTCTACACTCTCTATGAGTTAGATACAGACAGTTTCCGTAACCCTTCGACTGGGGCACTTTTCTGACTTTTTTGTACTCGCTCTCGAGGTAGGCTACATGTGCTGCCGGCTCAGCACCTTACCTTCGTGCAGCAGTGAACGGGAAACGGCCAGGCCCCTTCATCCGGGAAACTCTCATATCCCCCAGCTGGGAGCCTTCGAACATGTATCAGACCTGAGCATGTAGCTTGCTCAGTATCATGTTTCTATTTTCCGGTAGACGGGTATCAGCCTGGCTCTAAGATCCGAGGGTTTGTGGCTTAGAGGCGTTCAGCCACAGCCCTCGACAGGGAGCCTTAAGAGATTTGTCCGGACCAAGAAATTCTGCCTTTGTGCACCTCATTTAAATTTTGACTGCTATCCTCAGTCTATGCCTGCAGAGCAGCAGGTTGTGTCTCTCTTAGTCTGGTCCCTATCCCATAAGCTGTCCGATATGTAATTTTTCACCCATCGGCAAGCAAACGGGGTCTATGGGACACGCAAGCTCCCCCACCACGTCAAGGTGGAGACACATCGGGGGAGATGTGTGATTCTATATACTGCATGTAATTTCTCCCTTATAATGGCTGAGAATGTTTGAGTGAATGAGATGATAATTATATAATTAACTTCTCATATTTGTAAAACTAAAGACACTTATTAAATCCATGTTTGCAGGACTGCATTGCACTGTAGAAATTAACCTACAGTGTTTGTCAGATGAATACATGGGAAGGCTCATGCTATTTGTCAGGGAAAATTCATGTTTTCTTTCATTATGTGTATTCCACATGTGAAGGCAATTCTAGTGCATGATTTCTGCCATACAATGCCTACTTCTTGGTGCTTAATCACACTGTCTGTTCTCATGGTACACCGGTCCCTGTGATTTACTCATTGTGGGAATTTACAAGATAATTGTGTGAAGCTGCCTCTGATTAGGAGTATGTGCCTATGACTTCACGGTTTTGGGGATGAACCTGGAGAAAGGATATCACCCCAAACCCCCAAATAAAATTGCACTTCATCATCAGTGAGAGGCGGGTGTTCGAATATCACACTCCTTTTCCCCTCCCATTCCTCTCTGAATCTGTGATAGTACTGTATAACTGTGACAATGGTTCAATAGATGTAAAACACATGTTGTGCCTTTGTTTATTAACAGAGAATGAGGAAGATGGGGGAGGCCTTTCAATTACCAGGACAACTCCAGGGAAGTCCTGAGCTCTAGCTTCAACTCCAGCTGAAAAATAAGACTCCATAAAGTACCACATGAACAACAGGTTGCAAATGGTCAGCCTGAATCCACTAATTCTGGCCTATACAGATGGCACTGAAGAAAAGTCTTGATTAAAAGCCTAAAACAGGGATACTCTCCAATTTTGTAAAAGCCCCAGGCTATTTCTTCAAGATAAATTCAAGAAGAAACCTTAAGAGGAGAGATTACCTGGTCTTCAGCATGTCACTACTGGCTAAGAGTGGACATTAAAGGTGCACTTGGAGCAGACCATATCACAGCTTATTATTAATATTGGCTGAAAGGCTAATGGAGAAGAAGTATAATAAATAGAGTAAATTCTCAAAATGGATTAGTGATAATTAAGTGTGGTGATTTAGTTACATCAGAACCTTTTGTGGGAGATAGACTGACAGAGAAGAATGATGGGACATAATAGTTTTTAGATCATCTACTGAAAAGTAAAACTAATCCCAAATTATCAACTTTGCGAACAGTCTACTCACCCTTCGGAAGGACATGTTTGTCACTTGCTTCGGACTAGTCAAAGTGGGGAATAGCCTGAACTGGAGAAACATTATGGGGGAAACTGAAACCTGAGACATTCCCAACATCTTCATTGGTGCTAAAAGATGGTACACGGATCAGTATAGCAGTGTCTCCCTATACTTGTGCCCGGCTATAGGTTTATCATGTGTTTTCCTCATTTGACGGTTGGAAAAGTGATAGCATGATTAAAGTGTTGTGGTGTTGGATAACCTATGGTGTAGAGATGTGAAGGAGGAGGGTTTATTTAGATTAATGTTTCTGTGGGGATTGGGTGTTGTATTTAGGCTCATAATTAGGTCAATGAGATTACATATAAACTAATATTTTGAAATGTGAATGTTGACAATATGAAGCCTGAGTCTTCACTTGACACATGGGTCATTAATAAAGCTTGTTACAGAGATTGTGAAAGTTCTGTGTGGTTGTTGTCAAGTATCTTCCATGATGTATGACTTGTCTAATCTGTTGGTGTGATCATTCTTTGTGAATGTTTGTCCAACTGTTGTCAAGATCTTCTCATGTTGGTGTCTTGTTCAACCAGTGTAAAATACAGTTGTTGTTGTTATGTTCACTACAATGGTACAATTGTCAATGTGATCATTTGTCCAAGTGTCTTGTGTCACTTGAAATAATATTAAAGAGATAAAAAAAATGAGGTTGGCGATCAGAGCACAGTCAGCTGGAAGATGAGAGAACTGCTTTCACTGGTTACTGTGGCTAACTGCCAAGATCTCTAAATATGGCCTAGAGGAGAAATCATCTATAAATAATTCTGTGTAGAACTTAACTTAGGTCTAATTTCTCACAGTGGGGGTACTCGATGAGCCAAAATTCTGAATGGTTTCTCTACAAGGGTTATGCGAGAATAAATATCAATACCTCTAGACAACACTTGCTGTTACTAACCTGTATCTTTTATAGAGAGATATACTTTATAGAACTTCACTCATTGGAACTTCTGTAATTCTCTATAAACCCACAAAAAAACCTCACAATATTCTAGGAATAATGTTGGTGAAGGAACTCCTCCTTGGGGGACAACTTGCTCCAACAGCATCATTTTGCTGGTTTGTCCTTGTACTTTTGTCCTGGCAGTTCTGTTCTCAAGGTAGTGGCTGATCCATTTATACATTTTCCCACAAACATGCATTTTTTGCAGTTTTACTTTCAGTCCTTCCTTCCATACTTTATCAAATGCTTTTTCTAAATCTATCCAGACTGCTAGTGTGTGTTTTTTCTCTTGGAAAACATCCTCTATTCCCTGAGCTATATAGGTTATTTGATCTTCAGTGGATCTGTACTTCCTGAATCGTGCTTGGTGTGGTGTTAAGAGTTTGTTTTCTTCCAGATGCCATGTTAGCCTGCCATTGATAATGAAAAAAAATGTTTGCATATCCTTTACAGGACATTGCTGTCAACATCAGCATCTTTCAGCTGATTGTTGATTTCTGGGCAAGATTCCGCTCAGTAGTTTGCCATTGCTTTCTGAGCGGCCGGCTCACATACCCCGTAAGTTACCGACGCGATTCGAAACACGGCTGATTCTCACCGTCGTCACGTTACTTATGAGAGTATACGAGATTACGGAGAAACGGCGCTAACCTTTCGGCCAGGAAGGCGGCGCCATTGATAGTGCGTTCCATTAATTTTCCTACACAGCTAAGTAGACTGATAGGTCGATAGCCATTTTGTTCTTCCAGGTCTTTTTCTTTCTTTGGGGTATTAGTATAGCTTCCTTCCATGCCTGTGGGACTATTCCTCTCTTCCAGCTGTAATTTAGGACTGCTAGTAGTTTCTTTTTCGCCTTAGTGCCTAGTCCTATTAGCATTTCATTTGTGATTCCTACCTTTCCTGGTGATTTCTTCCTTTTTAGGGTTCTTATTGCCTGTTCCATTTCTTCCATTGTTAGATTTGCCATCATATATTCTGCTGCTGTCTCTGTATTACTATGATGTATCTGTTTGTCTTTGATTGCTTTCTTCTGTTCGGTTGTAATATCAACGTGGTTTGCACTGGCATAGTGTTCCATTAGTGCATTTGCACCCTTTTTTTCCTGTAAGCAAGGCATTTCCTTGTTTAATTGTTATTTGTTTGTTTCTAGGTCCTTCATTGTTCATGGCTTTCATTAGTTTCCATAGTTTGTTTCCATCCCTGTCAAAATTCAGGTTTTCTGTTTTTTCCCTCCAACAATCTCTTGTTGTTTGATTTACTGTTCTTTTATAATTTGCTGAGATCGCTTTGAGAGAGATGTTTGCTTCAGTTGTGTGTTCTCTCTCTGCTGTCTTCCTCGCATCTTCAACTTTGTCCTCCAAAATTTGTAGTTCTTCAGTCCAGTATGGTTTGTAATTTTTCCTCGCTCCTCTTGGAATAGACTCAGTGACCGCCTGTATTATTGCTCTGTTTAGACTTTCCACCATTTGCTTCATGTTGCCATATCGTGTATTTATGTTTTCACAATATTTGTCTGTTAGTATGGCAAATCTGTCCCAATCTGCTCGTTTGTATTTCCAGCGGGGCAAAGGCTTTTGCTCCTGTGGAACATACTCCATTTTCATTACTAGCTTGACTGGTCTGTGGTCACTACTTGCTAATTGGTCAAGCACATGGCCATCGATTTTGTGGAGGATGTCTCCTGTGCAGAAAGCTAAGTCTGGAGTAGAAGTGGTAAACCATCTTCTGGTGTAGAAGCTCGGTGTGTCATCCGCTTTGTTGAGTAGATGGAGATTTGAGTCTATTTCCCAGTCCTCCACTTCATCTCCTCTTTTGTCAGTATCTGGGTATCCACATCTTTCTGAACGGCTATTAAAGTCTCCGACAATAATGCAGTTTGTTTCAGTTTTTTTCAGAGGAGCGGCTGGCCGAGTGGCTAGAACGCCGGACTCTCATTGGGAGACCCGGGTTCGATCCCTCGATAAGGTGTGGGATTTTGTTATGTCGGGGGCAAAAAGAAAATCCTAACCTGCACAGTTCGCGGCGACTGCACTGGCCAGGCGGCCTTAATTCCTCAGGCTCAAAGACCCCTCTGCCATACACCGCAAGTTACTATATTGGCAGTAAATGACAGTTTTGACAGTTTCAGTTATTTTCATATTTGAGAGTGTAAGGTCCTTATCTGCTGGGCTATACAGATTGTAAATTCTTATTTTCACGTCCTTTATCATTATATCAACACCTATAATTTCCGTTTGGTTGTCAGAGATCACAGATACTTCGCTGCAAGGTATTGTATTTCGTGTAAGTATTATAATTCCTCCATTGTGTCCTTCGCGGTCGAAACGTGTGGCCTGATATCCTCTGACTGAGAATTTGCGATTGGCGTTGAGGTGTGTCTCTTGAATGCATGCCACATCTATTCTATCTTTATGAAGACGCTATGTTAGGGAGACTTTCTTGCTGTAAACTCCTTCGGCATTCCACTGTAGTATGTTGAGTGTCCGGGGTATTTGGTCAATAGCTCTTAACCTACTCCTCTGTGCCTTGACGCCACAGCACAGGGGAAGGTGACCACCAGTAGTCATGGGTGGACCCCCTCGAGGCAGGGGGCCCAGCACTATCACCGGGATTAGCACCATAACGATTAATTTTGATTTGTGACATCATGAATTAAGTTACGTTGCACTGCTTTGTCAAGCCTGTGGCTCAGTACATCCGATTTCGACAAGCATTTTTTCGGGATGCTTTCCGTAGCCCTTGACTGTCCCCAGTCTACCTACAAGGCAGCAGGTTTTACATTGTACTGCTTTGTCAAGCCTGTGGCTCAGTACATCCGATTTCGACAAGCATTTATTCGGGGTGCTTTCCCTAGCCTTTGACTGTCCCCAGTCTTCCTACAAGGCAGCAGGTTTGTGTGTCTCTTCGTCTGGTCCCTCTCCCTTGACCTGTCCGACATGGCTGACCCTACCAGTAGCTGTGCTGCCGTCGGCATAGCTCTTGGGGTCATTGGAACGCGCAAGCCCCTCTACCTCGTCATGGTGGACACACAGCAGAGTGGGGTTATGCATATGATATAGATATTATCGGGTAAAATGAACAAAAGACAGTGGAAATATTGACTCACTTAAAGGACAAAGCTCAACAAATGGGGCTGGTTATCAACCAAGATAAGACAGAATATATGGTAATTTCAAGAGAAAGAACGGCTAAAAACTCTGGCCACATACAAATAGATAATATGACCATTAAAAGAACGGAAACATACAAATACTTGTGTACAATCTTCAACTGCTCCAACATATTAAGGGAAGACATACAAGCTAGAATCAACTCTGGAAATAAGATATACTATGCACTACAACATCTGCTAAAATCAAAGGCGCTATCTCGTAACACCAAGATCACAATTTACAAAACACTGATCAGACCAGTTGTGCTGTATGGCTCTGAAACCTGGAGTACAACTAAGGGAGACGAAGCCTTGTTACAAACCTTTGAGAACAAAGTCTTAAGACGTATCTTTGGGCCCATTAGGGATACACACAGTGGAGAGTGGAAAAGAAGAAGCAACAAAGACATTTATGATCTGTTTAAGTCCCCGCTAATCACTGGTATCATGAAGGCTAATAGACTACAATGGCTGGGGCATATAGAAAGAATGGAAGATAATAGGGAAACAAAACTCGCTTACACTCAGAAAATAAATGACCGTAGACACCGAGGTAGACCAAGAAGACGGTGGAGAGATAATATACATACAGACCTACAAGCACTTGGAATCAACGACTGGCAAGAGAAGGTCCACCAGAGAGACGAAAGGAGACGGCTTGTATCTGCAGCAATGAACCTCAATGGCTCGGAATGCTGAAGAAGAAGAAGAAGAAGAAGAAGAAGAAGAAGAAGAAGAAGAAGAAGAAGAAGAAGAAGAAGAAGAAGAAGAAGAAGAAGAATGTGGGATGTGGATTTTAATTTATGAGAATATTTTGTTAAAAGTGTCTAGGGGGATTTAATTTGATTCTCTATTATTTAGCCACTTGAGGTGATCATGGAATTCTTCTTCTTCTTTGCGTTCATCCGGAGTGATTTTTTCAGATGTGATTGCGGTGTGTCTGGTTAGGCACCCTCGGGTCGAAACCCTCAGGCCAACACATCCGACTTTTAGCGTGCATTTTTGGCCAGGTTAGCAATCCTGGGAGACTCTCACTTTTGTGGTACCGTCCACATCTCAGCTGGTCTAGTTGGAACAGTCGAAGACTACACGGTCATCCCTCAAGTGAAGGCAGGGACAGTCCATAGCATTTTCCGCCATCCTGGGTGGCTTCCATAATTGCAGAGCCGGCACATAACGCTCTGGTGCTGGGTTTACCGAGGGAATCGTCACGTCCTGCTCATGGCTGTTTTAATTCCTCACTTCAATATATTGGGCATTTCGCTCGCCCTGGGCCGTTCCTGCACAAGCCAGTCAGCTCTGCGGTTGGTTTCCACTAAGCGAGTTTTCGGACGTGTGCTTGTCCCTGTACCCATCAGAGCTGTTCCAGGCACGGCGGACATTCGGAAAACTACCTAGTCAGAGCTGTTCCGAACAAGAGCGGCATTCGGAAACTAGGTAGTCAGAGCTGTTCCTAGCACGGGAGACATTCGGACGAGACATTTCACTCGGACGTAAATGCGTAGTGTCAATTTTTAGTTTGCCACCCGTAGGACGACACTTCCGACTTCCGGCGGGCATTTTTTAGTCAGGTTAACCTTCCTCTGGTTTCGAGACACGTTAGACTGTTGTAATGTCACCCACATCTCAGCTGGTCAAGATAGGACGATCAACGATATCGTGGTCTGCCCTCAAGGGAAGGCAGGGGCAGACCATGGGCATTATCTCGCTATCCAAGGAGGCTTCCATAGTTGCAGAGCCGGCACATATTGCTCTGAGACTGGGCTCACCCAAGGAGTTTCCACGTCCTGCTCATGGCTGCTTTAGTTCCTCACTTCCATGTGTTGGGCATCCCACTTGCCACTGATCGCTCAATCACACACCAGGGGCGGTCAGACTGCGAGTGACATCCACTCGATAAGCTTTTGCTTGTGACTTCAGACCACGCAATAGGTTCGCTCGCCGTGCGTTCCATTTCGCGTTGATGAGACATTCTTCCACTTTTGTCTACGCTCTCTATGAGTTAGATACAGACAGTTTCCGTAACCCTTCGACTGGGGCACTTTTCTGACTTTTTTTTGTACTCGCTCACGAGGTAGGCTACATGTGCTGCCGGCTCAGCACCTTACCTTCGTGCAGCAGTGAACGGGAAACGGCCAGGCCCCTTCATCCGGGAAACTCTCATATCCCCCAGCTGGGAGCCTTCGAACATGTATCAGACCTGAGCATGTAGCTTGCTCAGTATCATGTTTCTATTTTCCGGTAGACGGGTATCAGCCTGGCTCTAAGATCCGAGGGTTTGTGGCTTAGAGGCGTTCAGCCACAGCCCTCGACAGGGAGCCTTAAGAGATTTGTCCGGACCAAGAAATTCTGCCTTTGTGCACCTCATTTAAATTTTGACTGCTATCCTCAGTCTATGCCTGCAGAGCAGCAGGTTGTGTCTCTCTTAGTCTGGTCCCTATCCCATAAGCTGTCCGATATGTAATTTTTCACCCATCGGCAAGCAAACGGGGTCTATGGGACACGCAAGCTCCCCCACCACGTCAAGGTGGAGACACATTGGGGGAGATCATGGAATTCTACCATAAACACAAGGAGGAAAATACTTCACTCCTGTTCATAGCTGTATTTATGAGTACTTCTCCATTCCCACTTATTACCCTCTCTAAAATTTACTATAGTGCTAGAAGGCATTAATTGTTCACAACATATAAACAACAACTGATGAACACCATATTTACTTTATGTACACATCAACAAATTTTGGACAAACAGTTCAAGTATGAATCAAGATCTGCAGTTACATATATATGTGTAAAGGACACTATGCATTTTCAGACAGGCATTGGATGAATTGCATTATTACAATATAGTACCCAGTGACCCCAGAAGAAACACGGTTATTACAAACAACACAACAACCACAAATTGGGTCTACTTTCATTTTCCCTCATAATTAAGGCAAATAATGATCAAAGTATATCAAACCCCAACATATAAACATTTGTTTCTGACACCTTTTACAATTTACTCATTTTTAAAACATAATGAGTTGGTGTCAAAATACTATACATATATACCATTGAAAAAAAACTACTGACCTGTTACCTTCAGGAAAAAAAAACCCAACATATAAACAGCATTTTGTACTACTAATTAAACTAATTAATAGAGTCTATCTCCTGGTGTGCATGTTTTGGGTTCATCTTTGCTGCAGATTAGATCCTTTTCCCATTATCTGGGTACCGAATTTATGCACTCAGTTATGTCCCTAATATTTATCCACTGGTAATTGGCTGGTGACTATTTTATACTCCCTAATCCAGGAATTGAAAAATCACACACCATATATCCCCTCCGTTGGGGCAAGAATCACGAATATTCTGTTGCCTTAGGCTCGGTGCCCTTTTTGTGAAATTTGGTGCCTCAAGTTAGTCATACTTCAGGATTTCCACTTAAGCTTTGCAGAAGGTAATTCCCTTTATCATCAGGTCTGATGAAAAGTTGACATCCATTCAGCTTCTCGGCTTATAATATCCGACTACCAAATTGGCTTACACAAAGGTTTCACCCACCTAGTCGCGAGTCTATAACCCATGGCATTTAGGCTGACATTGGACCGGCAAGGAATTAGTCGCTGTTATCTAGTCCAGTGTAGAACTTTAATTGACTGAGAGGCATCTCATGGTAGTATCTGTGACTAGGGCCACAATTGATCTATACCTACATATATCCACAGATGAATAAATCCAGCACAGTAACAGGTTTGCAAACAATTGGATGATTCCTCTTGTTGCTGATGTAGAGGCATTTAGTTGCTTTCATATGGTCTTTTATCTGATGGTGTTCAGGGTTTGGAACCTTGAGGTAATCTGGTTTCGTAGTTATGTTTCAGAGGATATTAAGTTTGTACCTTGGTTGTATTGGCATATGTGGTTCAGTGTCTTCTCCCATTTGTTTGAGTTGGTGTTCATAGCTAGAACTTGGTGTTGAATGGCTGAATTCCATGTTTGACTGTTGCAGCTGTGAGACATTCTTTCGAAGACTTATCCATTGTTGGATATTAACTTGGTAATCCAACCAACAGTTGAAGGGCTTTCACTGTTGCTAGTTTTAGTAACTTGTAGTAGGATTGTCCCATAGTTTCACTGATTTGGTGGAATGATGAGGCCATAAGTGGTACTTCTCAGCAGTAAAGCAGACGATACACTGTTGTCAGTTACTCTGTTGATTTTCATCTTTGTAGATTATTAGATCTTGAAGTCCATCCTGGATATTCCTACTAAAATATGACTTAATCACTCACCCAGTCAGTTGTCTTCAAATTTATCTGTTGCTCGCTATGGAGCTATTGAGCGCAGCAGTAACCATGGTTGTGGTGGCCCAGACTTTGCTTTAGGACAGGTTGTTCTTTATTATTGACTGGCTGATAACCCAGTTTCCAGTTGATAAGGTGGCAACTCAGTCCCACCAAGTCCACCACTCGCTATAGAAAAGGGATGACAAGAATACAACACGAGCATTAACCTACTGTGTTATGGTAAAAGGTTTACAACACAATTACAAACAAAAATACACCCAACAAGAGGAGAAGGGGAAAGGAGTCTGCGTCCACGTTCCACTGTCCCTCGTCTTGTTTGGTGTCGAGCCATTCTGACTCTAAGTAGTGAGTAAGGTATTTTCTCACTTATATTTTGTTCTGTTGCTACTGGGACTATTAGATGAGTGAAGTCATTCTGTCCATCCAACATGTTGATATTGCCTCTCTCATTACTTGAAGAGAATAGCCTATACAGAATCTCTGTGGTTTCTAATGCCACGTCTTCCTTTCGGCACTAAAATCATCCTTAGGTCAAGGTTATTCAACATTGGCTTTTTAAGTACTGACATACACATGGATTCTTCTATCAACATCCTCATGTCCCCAAGGGTAACATTAAAATGTATATTCCCACAGGAAAAAGTAACAATCAGAACAGAGAAAATTCTCATACCAGAAAAAACATACATGTACATTTCTCTGATATTAAGTACATGATAATTATACATAATAATTAATCATAATGATGATGCAGGGAGCCTAAGTTTTTGAATTTTCTTCAGGGGTTAATCCCTAAACTACAACATACATTGTTTTCCCCCACTGCGTACAGCACATGGGGATAGTAACCGCTGTTGATATATTTTGCCAATGACTGCTATTATTCGGAGTGTATTTATTGGAATAACTTATGCCGCATGGTCCAGACTTCTGAATATTGCAAGCAATTTATTCACATCAATCTTCGCTTCTGTTCCTACTCCAGTGAGGTGATACGGATTGAATCCTATCAGAACATTCATTTATATCACGCATTTACTTTAATTGTTCTGGAATTTTTATTCTCAAACATGGCATGTCCCTAGCAATATTTTATGAAATGATTACATATCCCTCCTCATATGGAGTGGTTACTAATATGTTAACAAAAGGATGGTTCTAAAATTTAGCACTATAGTTCCAAGTTACAGATTATGATGTGGCAAGCATTTTATCCCCTGACTAAGAGTCAGGAATATGCGTAATCATTTGTATGTCCCCGCATGGATAAAACAAGTTCAGAGATATCCTGAACAGTGAATTTACACTACATAGGATATTTGAAAGTGGCAGACACCAGTTCTCTACTATGAAGTATGTATTCAAGAGTCCCACATTGAGAAAATGCCTAGAATGTGTTTTTGACCTGAGTTTGATACTCTACGGTACACATAATATTTCTAGGTTAAAAGCACTACTAGTTAGATATAAGTTCCCCGGGAAGGTTAAACCGGTCAACAAATGCCCGCAGAAGTCGGATGTGTCGGCCTAACGGCGCAAGAACGCAGCTCTGCTGTAAACAGGCACAACGCAGTCACATCCGAAAAAAAAAACTCCGGATGAACGAAGAAGAAGAAGAAGAAAAAGAAGAAGATATAAGTTCATAATGCCTATAAAAGGTTTTAACATAGGGATTTGAAATTGTAAACATAGGAAAAATTATAGCGTGGCACCTACATGTGTTTCATTGGTAAACATCATCCAGCCTGGTTTAAGAGAATTGTTGACTTATTATTCTAACTAATTCTTAATTAACCGTACTGGTCTATGTAATACATAAATACATCTTAATAATGTAGATACAACATACCAATAGCTTCAGAGAGTGATGGTTTTAAAAGGCAAAAATACCTTTTCCCCACACGGGGAAACTTTTACATGTCTGCTCCCTTTGTTTGTCTGAACTAAAATGGCTACTTTAGTCTTTGTTTTCAACCTCGTCGGTCTTGGCCTGGTACGCGAGCCAAAATAAAGCCAACTAAATTAAGCTGTGCCACGTTCAGTCTATCGCTGTTTTATTATCTCGTACATTGAGTAAGTTACTTAAACAGTAATGGTTCGGGATTGTTTATTTTTTAGTGGAGTCAATGCTAGGAAAGGGTGAGGACGTTTTATTATATCACAAAGAACAAGAAGAAGAAGAAGAAGAAGAAGAAGAAGAAGAAGAAGAAGAAGAAGAAGAAGAAGAAGAAGAAGAAGAAGATATCCTTCAGTGGAATCAGCTTCGATGTGTTACAGTTGCTGGAGGAAAAAACATGGCTGGAGAGAGGCTGGAAGTATGGCTTTGTGATCATGTCTGTCCACAGCCTTCAGTCTCGTGTACTGTCAATCTTCTTATAGTCCACGCCACATTTTAGTCCAACTGACAGGTGTGATGATTGAGCCCGCTACCTCGCCATCAGCACACCGGAAGTTTAAGAGTGAGCGATCTTATCCATTCTACCATGATGAGCTCCGTGTCACATCTTTGATTCTGCTTATACTCAAGAGAAATGTCCCGGCTCCTCAGTTACACAGTCTGGCAATCCTACCAAGGCATCTATCTTCGATGACTTAGGCATATACAGGCAAGAGGCTCGGCTTCATGGCACTGGGTTTCATCACATTTGTTTTTCTTTTTTGTTCACTCGCTTAAGCTCAAGCGTAGTCCTTACATACTGTTTAAAGTTGTAAGGGACTGAATTTTGCGTGTGGGTTTGCTTTCCCTTTTACCGGTGTCCCTCGCCTTCAGGCGAACCCACTCCGACATCAGAGGTACTTGTTACTAATGTTCCCAAGTAAAGGACGGAAGCATCTCACCTCCATTTAGGAAGCGGTGAGCAACGGCTGGGTTCGCACTGCTGAGAGACATTGGCCTAAAGGCGTTCGGCCTTATCCCTCAGTTGAGAGCCGTAGGATGCATTATCTGAACCAGCCATGTAGCAGGATTAATATTTAATATCTCACCTCAGTTTTGCAGTGAGTGAGTATCAGCCCGGCCCTCACGTCCGAAGGGTAATGGCTTAGAGGCGTTCAGCCATATCCCTCAGCAGAGAGCCGTAGGTTTTGTGTCCGGACCATGAGTTAGTGGCATCGTGCGCCTGAGTTGAAACTTTTGACTGCTATCAACAGTCTACCTGCAGAGCAACAGGGTGTGTCTCTCTTGGTCTGGTCCCTATCCCAAGATCTGTCCGACATGTAGTGCTTCCGTCGGCAGAGGGTTTTATCACATATGGCTTCGGCCTCTTTCCGCATAGGCGGCCTACCGAAAGCGTTGCACAAAGCACGAACTCCGTAGCTCCAGTGACAAGCCCCAGGAGTCTTCGAGAAAATTTCACTCGTGAACCGAACGACGTAGGTCGGAATTGAACCCACAACCTTCGGAGCGCGAGGCAGGCGGCGTAACCACTTCGCCACGGAGTCTTCCAACGTTCTCAGACAAGGACGAAAACTTGGAGGCCTCGCAATTTAAAAATCCGTCGGTACTTTGAAATCGAAAAGTCCAGCCCGATTAATCCGTTGCCCAGGCTAAATGAAAAACAAAATAATAAAAAATAGAAAACAAGCTACGAAAAAATATTAATATTGGGGGTGATTCTTGTGTATATTCACACATTAGGATCTTGGACGATGCTATCAGGATAACTGCGGTTTGATTTGGTAGACAGAGACAATGATTCTTTCACAGATGGAATAGGTATCAGCGTGGTTTTACTTCTGATCATTGGTTCAGCAGCTAAGGATATTTAGCTTACTGCTTCCTTGGATTTCCAGTAATAAAATTTACCCTGGTCTCTGGGTAGTGAGATCGGACGCCCGTGTGTATTGTTGCGCACGTAAAAAATCCCTTGGCAGTTGGAAATCGAAAAAGAGTAGCCTAACGGCGCTGCCCGGGCAAAATTTCGAGTTAAAAATCTACCCAACGTATTTTCAGGATCCTCGCCGATGCAACGGAGTTCGTGCATGGAGCTGAGTTTCTCCAGACTCAGGTTTAGTTAGGAGGAAAACGGAGCACTTATGGGTTAAACCGTGTGCCGTGATGTTGATCCAACGACTAAACTAAACTAAACTAAACTAAGCTTGCTTACTGCTGTTGTAAGTCGATCTTGAAAAGTCAGCTGAAGTCACACGTGACGTTTGGGAAACGTTGATTGTGTTGGGGTGGGTTTGGGTGGCCGGCAGTACCGCTTGATGAAGTCTGCTGGATACTCATTAGATTGTAGTCTGGTTAACAGTGTGTCACCGGAGCAAATCTTTCCGGCTCGATTAAACAGGGTCCTTACCAGGCCACGTTAATATTGGATAGGTGCATAGTTATTAAAATTCATGTTTTGAACCATCCATGTTTCTTTTCGATAAACTGATCTTCGGGTGGTGCCATCTTCTCGACGTCAGATTAGGATGTCTAGGGACGAAAAGACGTCATTATGTTCGTGGTCAATAGACAAAGAGATGTTCTTGATTCTTGGAACGATTCTGCTTGTTGTCTGGTCTCTGTGATGAATGATGAATGATGTATTATCCACACAACGGTGATACAGAAACAGGCCTTTAATATTCGAGGTTCTTTGTTCTTCTAAGTGCACCACAAAGATTTCCGTTATAATGAAACCTAGAGGACTCCACATGGCCACTCCGTCAATTTGGTGGTAGGATTTTCTAAAGAAATTGAGTTCAATATTGCCCAGGGAAGGTTAACCCGGTCAACAAATGCGCGCAGAAGTCGGATGAGTCGGCCTAACGGTGCAAGAACGCAGCTCCACAGTAAACAGGTGCAACGCAATCACGTCCGAAAAAAAACAAACTCCTGAAGAACGAAGAAGATTGATTAATTGATTTAGGAACCAACATCACAGCATTCGGGGCGGTTCCAAATGTTGCTGTATGTAGCCGAGGGCGCAGTGTTGGGGTGAGCGCCCAACATTGCTTCAATACCCCAATGGCTCGTGAATACATAACCTCGGCAGCAAAAGTCCAACTCCTGGCCTTCACGTGGCAGAACTGTTTCTACTAACAGGAGAAGGGGCGACGGCGAGTTTCTGGCGCCGAAAAATAACCAGTGTGCTCTAGATATGTATACACATACATGCATGTGCAGACACGTGTGTGCGTGTGTACACATCTAAACTCGAGTGAGACCACAGTCTGCTCTAGCACAGGAAAGGTGCTGAAGAGGGAGGCAACCAGCCAGGAGGCGCACCACAGAAATCAAGATGCACGCAATTACGCAAAATGGAATATGTCGACTACTGCTAAATGTTATAGGTGCTCGCCCTGCTTTAGGACCCCCAGGCAGGTGCAGTGCCGGGCCCTATGTCTCGAAATGGGTCCAACCCCAACTACTGGAGGTCCCTTCTCAGATGTCCTGTGGAGCCAGGGGACATGAGAATAGAACGGCTGGCCATACTAAACAAAGACTTAAAATAATGCACTGGAATGCGGAGGGAGTCAGCAACAAAAAAAAAAAGAATTAGAAAACATCCTGGATCAAGAAAAAGTAAGCATATGTTGCTTGCAAGAAACTCACCTCAACGAAAATATAGCCTTCAAAATCAGAGGCTACCAGTGTTACCGATCTGACCGAAAGGACAGGCGAAAAGGTGGGATACTTACCCTTGTAAAAAATAACATCACTGCTCCCCAAATTCTTCTTCTTCTTTTCGTTCATCCGGAGTGTTTTTTTTTTTTTTCAGATGTGATTGCGGTGTGTCTGTTATGCACCCTTGGGCCGAAACCCGTAGGCCAACACATCCGACTATGGCGTGCTTTTTTGACCAGGTAGCATTCCTGGGAGACTCTCACTTTTGTGGTGCCATCTACAACCCAGCTGGCCAAAGTTGAACGGTCGAAGACAACGGTCATCCCTCAAAGGAAGGCAGGGACAGTCCATAGCATTTTCCGCCATCCAAGGCTGCTTCCATAGTTGCAGGGCCGACACATAGCGCTCTGGTTCTGGGCTCACCGAGGGCTCACGTCCTGCTCATGGCTGCTTTAAATCCTCACTTCAATATATTGGTCATTTCGTTTGCCCCGGGCCATTCCCGCACAAACCAGACAGGGTTGCAGACGGTATCCACTCAGCGAGTTTTCGGACATGTGCTTGTCGTTGCGCCCGTCAGAGCTGTTCCAGGCACGACAGACATTCGGAAAACTACCTAGTCAGAGCTGTTCCGAACAAGAGCGGCTTTCGGAAACTAGGTAGTCAGAGCTGTTCCTAGCACGAGAGACATTCGGACGAGACATTTCACTCGGACGTAATTGCGTAGTGTCAATTTTTAGTTTGCCACCCGTAGGACGACACTTCCGACTTCCGGCGGGCATTTTTTAATGAGGTTAGCCTTCCTCTGGTTTCGAGGCACGTTAGACTGTTGTGATGTCGCCAACATCTCAGCTGGTCAAGATAGAACGATCAACGACATCGCGGTCGGCCCTCAAGGGAAGGCAGGGGCAGACCATGGGCATTCCCTCGCTATCCAAGGAGGCTTCCATAATTGCAGAGCCGGCACATATTGCTCTGAGACTGGGCTCACCCGGAGAGTTGCCACGTCCTGCTCATGGCTGCTTTAGTTCCTCACTTCCATGTGTTGGGAATCTCGCTTGCCACTGATCGCTCAAGCACACACCAGTAGCGGTCAGACTGCGAGCGACATCCACTCGGCAAGCTTTTACTTTTGACTTCAGACCACGCAATAGGTTCGCTCGCCGTGCGTTCCATTTCGCGTCATTGAGACGTTCTTCCACTTTTGTCTACACTCTCTTCTTCTTCTTCTTCTTCGTTCATCCGGAGTTTTTTTTTCCGGATGTGACTGCGTTGTGCCTGTTTGCAGCAGAGCTGCGTTCTTGCGCCGTTAGGCCGACACATTCCGGGCTTTGGGGCGGC
>JACEFZ010021082.1:0-23347 GCA_014155875.1 Cepaea nemoralis
GAGGAGGGGGGGGTAAAATGGGGGGGGGGGTATGGTATGTATGGGTAAATGTTTGTTAGTGTGTTTGTGATAGTGAGTGAGTAATTGTGTATGCGAGGGAGTGTCTATTTGTGTGTTATTGAGTGGGTGTATAAATGAAAATGTGTGTAAATAATGTATGTAAGAATTTGTGTGTGCGGGTATGTACGTATGTATTTATGTATGTGTGAGTGACTGCGTGTGTGTGTGTGTGTGTGTGTGTGTGTGTGTGTGTGTGTGTGTGTGTGTGTGTGTGTGTGTGTGTCCCTGCTTGTCTCATAACATGGCAATATGCATTGTTTATGTTCACAACATTCATTTGACAATCTTTTTCTTTTCCGATGTGATTGTAGCAAGCAAAATAGATAATTGATGTGCGAAAGATGAGTGGATGGAAGGGCATAATGTAAGACGGGCCTGAGTGCCCAATTTGTGGCCCTTTGAAAACATAGTTCGTTCCAAAACTTTCCAGATTAAGGTAAAAAGCAATCTAGATATGTATTCACAGCCAGTCACGTGCTTAGCAGTCATTATTATCCAGACAAGAACCATGACAACTAAACAGTTTCGTGTTTATATCGAAAGCTTGACCAGTGGAGACATCTATTCTAGGATAATGTACCGAAAGCTTGACCAATGGAGACATCTATTCTAGGATAATGTACCGAAAGCTTGACTAGTGGAGACATATATTCTAGGATAATGTACCGAAAGCTTGACCAGTGGAGACATCTATTCTAGGATAATGTACCGAAAGCTTGACCAGTGGAAACATCTATTCTAGGATAATGTTCAGAAAGCTTGACCAATGGAAACATCTATTCTAAGATAATGTACCGAAAGCTTGACCAGTGGAGACATCTATTCTAGGATAATGTACCGAAAGCTTGACCAGTGGAGACATCTATTCTAGGATAATGTACCGAAAGCTTGACCAGTGGAGACATCTATTCTAGGGTAATGTACCGAAAGCTTGTCCATTGGAGACGTCTGTACAATGATAATGTACCGAAAGTCGTTCGTACCTCGGCTACAGTAAGTTCTTAATTTATTTCGTGCCATGGGATACTTAATCGTCTTAAGTGACTTCCCGTATCTACTATGATCTTACATACACTAGTTTTCCCTTTGCAACCTCCCTTTAACTTTATATATAATACCACATGTCTGCTACCAATACTACCATATAAGTCATACTCTGACACGCTCCTATTTCCATTTTTTTTTCCGCCATCCATTTTTATTTAGTCTAAACCTACATTTTTGTTTGTTTGTTTGGGGCACTGAATCTATCAAACAGAGTTTCTTTCTTAATCATGGGGATTAGTAAAGATATTTTCCAGCCAGGCAAAATGAAAAGAACATGACGTAATGTGTTTGCTGTCAACTTATCAGCCTTACTGTGACCAACTCCAAGTACACATAAGATTGTAAACAATTGTGATAAGATATCGTCTACATGTTGTAACTGTATCAGCAGGTTCTGTTCTTATTTTGTTAGCTCAGGAAGACATCCACTTTAAACTGCATTTCACTTTTATTTTAAACATATTGGAGATAATATGGGCAGATAGAATATACGATTGGGCTTCAAATGAAAACCTTAAATGTTTTTTTTCTTGTGTGTGGTGAATATATTCTGAAAACGTAAAGTACAGTTTACGAGGAGCGGCTGGCCGATTGGCTAGAATACCGGATTCTCCTTCAGGAGACCCGGGTTCGAATCCTCGGTAAGGTGTGGGATTTTTTAATGTCGTGGAGCAAAAATGACAATCCTAATCTGCACAGTTCGCACGACTGCACTAGCCAGGCGGCCTTAATTCCTCAGGCTCAAAGACACCCCCTCCCCCTCCTGCCATACACCGCAAGGTACTGTTGTTGTTGTTGTTGTTTGTCCATCAAGAATGATGATGACCATTCATTTCATCCAGTGGGGTTGAAAGTATGGAGCCATGAGTTCTAAATGAAGTTGGATGAAAAATGACTAGCACGATGAATTGGATTAAAGTGAGGAAGAGTTGCGCAATTCGTCGACCTCACTCTCTCGCCTGAGTCCATCTGAGTCCAGTGGCAAGACAAGTCAAGACGACTGGAGACGAATACAGGTGCAGTGGATGTCCAGGGCTTTCTACGTGCCTTGCCGTGCTCATTACGTTACACCACGCATTGCAGGTAAACGCCGTCTTGCCCTTTGAATCATCAGTGATTTCATCAGCGCAGTCTGCCAAATCCTGTCTTCACATGCTGGGAAGGCATACCCTAATTCACCGATTGGTTTGACCCACGCCTGGTTTAGCCAACCTCTCACAGCTGTTGCCCGGGGATGGCCGCTGTCGCATGCTAACAGCTACTAGGAGCCACAGGCGTGAGCTGGATGACAGGCTTGGACCGGGGGGGGGGGGGGAATGGGTCATGAAAAGAGGTCATGAGAGTCATCAGCAAGGTACTATATTGGCAGTAAATGACAGTTTTGTGTGTGTGTGTTTGTTTTTTTTAATGTAACGAACAGATATTATAATTGTTCGATGTAGTCACCACTCCGTTAAATTAAAGTCCTCCAGTGCTGATAAAGTGCTTGGATTCCTGTTTTAAAAAAACCATTCTCTTGGTCGCATGTGTATTCTGGGGTCACTACTCGGTGTGTCTGACCCGGTCGTGAATAGTTTGTCAAAGAAGACACGCCGTTTTGAAATCTTTCTACTCTACTCATACACTTGCTGGACCGACATGCGTGCATCGCCATACTGGAGCTTCATTCGCTGATGAATTTATATAAGTTTTACCCATTCAATGATTTTTTTAAAACGCGGATACCAGAACACTGCTCCTCTTTGGTGCATGTCAGAAGTGAGGCGGCCATCTTTAAACTGTCCTTATGACATCACCTTGTTTATCTGAAACGTGATGTCACGTGATTCATACTCTTGACGGTCTTAACAGGACTTTCTGTCCCCAATATGGCTGATAGGCATTTGAACCGATAAGGTCCCTTGAGTGTTTACGCTTGTGGCTACGGTTTGCATTCGCATTTTCCTCATGTTGGACTGTTAGTACATGGTTCCGTCGCCCTGTTACTGAGTGAGTGCGTAGCGCGACACTGTGAGCTGTGAAATTTGTGTGAAATGCTTTTACATCTGTCCGCGGTTGTTTTGTAGCGTGAATTGCATGTTGAGAACGATGGCTGCCGGCTGTCGCTGAATTGACTGGGTTACTTTTTCGGTTCACGAGTGCACTTTGCATGAGACTCCTGGGAGTCGTCGCTGGAGGTACGATTTTCATGCTTTGTGCGGCACTTTCGGCGGGTCTCCCTGCGGAAAGAGATCGAGCCATGTTGGGTAAAACCCGGGTTTATTAAGTCTTTCTGGTGACTGCCAATTCCATCGATGATGAACTGTATTTTTCGTGAAGGATTTTTGTGTTGGCATTCTGGCGGCGGCATTATGAAGTGTACCTGCGTGGGCTGTTGGCTTGCCGAGACTCCTGTCTGTTCCACTTTTCACATTACAGTGAAGAGCATTTTTGTTATATTCACTTGCACGGGAACGGAGCATAATGGGGACGACCCGTTGCAGTGAAGATGGAACCCCGACTAACTAACTGACATCCTTAACAATATTGACAGGTTACAAGACAATGGTATGATTATTGTAATTTCTATCACACTTTTAAGGTTTTCATCTGAATCTCCCTCGTAACTCTCGATGCCCGAAGTTCTAGCACAGTGAAGCAGCCGAGATATCAATGCAACGAGAAAAAGAGTGTTGAAGTGCTACTTAGAACCTGTACTTTTGTGTGGATGCGAGGCGTGGACGACGAGCAGACAAGCTAAATAAACAACTAAGGCAGTGGAAATGTGGTTTCTGGGGAAAATACAAAGAAGACCATGGACAGACAGAAAAACCAATGAGCAAGTCCTAGAAGAGGCAAATGAAAACCACAAACTGATTAGAGAAATTAGACGTAGACAGTCAAACTTTTCTGGGGTGCCATGTGGTTGGGAAGTGGAATGACATTTGACTCAGTTTTAAACACTCACCTTTGAAAAGTGTGACGAGTAATCAGACGACTCCAAAGAAGAAACAAGACTCACACTTTTATTTCGTGTCGAGCGGAACAAATAACAGTGGATAATTATCGCATGTTATTAAACTGCCCCCGAGATGTAGGAGCGGCGTTTAATTAATTAACATTTCACGAAACTCCCTGCCTTCTTCTAAATGTTCTCCTTGAGGCGTAGACCTGCCATTTCGCAGTTCTGAGTTGTATCACGTCTAGGTTTCGGGTTCTGCCTTAAGTATCCATTTGCCAATCGATCCTTCCTCCTGACTCTATTCGCCGAAGCTCGGAATAAGTCGCATACGGCGCTTCACCCACGGCTCTCTGGAAGACACGTCCTCTCCTTCTGAATCACACACAGAGAAAGTCCTTTGTTGTTCTGTGACGCTGTTTACGTTTCCAATGAGTATCTTCCTTTCCTATTTGTCCATTTTTGTGCATAACTGGAAAAACCCCATATATGACTTTGGTGGCGTGTACCGTCATATGGCATAATGCCCCCTCCCAGATAAAAAAAAAATGTTTTCATTTTTTTTTCTTTTTTCTATGGATATATGTAGTACTTTGCAAACATATGCATTAACAACCTTAACAACGAGATCTGGAAAATTCCTAGTTTTCCCCTTTATCTACTCTCAAAAAAAAATAATAATGTCATATGACGGGCACGCCCACCTGTCTAATACCCCATTAGACGTCGTGTGGCTGATTATGGGAGATCAGTCCAACTAATAAACATATTAGTCCCTACCTTGTCTTAATAGACAAGTGTGTCCTTACTCTAGGTAATACCATGAGTTTTGGACGAGAGTAATAATGGGTTTCCCAGTAATCCATGTTGGTCGTTGTTGCTGTTCCTCCATATATTCCATGTATATTTATACTATCTGTTGGTAGGGTAGACGTAACGATCCACTTTATCGAACCATTTGATATGTTAGACTGTCCAATACTTGTGTGGATATCTTTAGACCATCAGCCGATTCCGTATATATTCATAGATCTTAGTGGATCGATTGGCAAAATAGTTCGCTTTCATAACATTAGTTCAGCTGAACCCTTGCTTATCCAACTATTTACTTAATCACAAAATAATTATTTCAATGTTTCTCAATTAACAATTGAAATACTAATTATCAATATACACATTCGAAATTAATGACTTATTTACGTAACACATTAATATAACAAAATTGACTCAAATTAATTAACTAAATAATTATAATTAATTATTTAACAGTGTCCTAGTGTTTCAGGTTTCTTTTTCCATTCAATTGGAATTAACTAATAAAATTAGACAACACAATCCAAAATACTTGACCGTTCGCAGTTTTCAACGTAAGATAATGACGTTCGAATCATCCATCAAATGTGTAGGACATATTATTGGACTATTGCATCCGTGTAGATGTCTGTGCCAATAAATGTAAATTAACAACACATGTATCTATTTGATTACACTATATATTCGTAACAGTACTAAATTAAAGTTACCGATTGTATCAACATCGTTTACCAATTAGGTGCTATTTAATTGAATTTTATTACATTTCCTAATATTTCATAAATAACAGATATAATAAACTATAACTGAATAATTATAACATATATCAGTCTTACTATATATACTATAATCGACTGAGAATGTCTCATATAACATGATTGACTGATTAAAATCTTGCAGACAGAGAGTTGTAAAGAATCATACCTATTAAAGATTCAAGACCTCTAAAAAAATTAAATCAGGAATATAATATTCAACAAGACTAAATTCATAATTTAGTAATGTTCTCTATTATAGACATAATTACCAACGAATAGAGAATCGAACTATTTTCTAATATGAATATAGAACTATTAGATAGTGTGACCAATTCTGACAAGTGACACCTGGCATAACTAAGTAATAAGACCTAAAACCCTAATGTCTGTAGTGTATTATGTGTTGATATGAACCTAACCTTTCATCCCATTTTATTTTTCTTTATTTATTTATTTCAATTTTCGTTTTACTCACTTTCTCTCTCTCTCTCTCTCTCTCTCTCTCTCTCTCTCCTCTCTCTCTCTCTCTCTCTCTCTCTCTCTCTCTCTCTCTCTCTCTCTCTCTCTCTCTTCTTATTTTCTTTCTTACATACTTATGGTGTTTCTGTACTGTATGCATGTTAATATTTGTACTTTTCAACCTTGCTGACTTGAACCCTGTCATGATTTTCACTCGTATGTATAATGACAATAAAGTATATTTGATTAATTTGCAGCAGAAGTAAATAAAGCACGCATTAAACAATGCATTTTGTTTATTGTACTTTTGTTTGTTATTATTAACTTGTGTGTAAATTTTCTTGAGTGATTGAATAACTGTATTTTTATTCATAATATCCACAATATTTTGTTTGTGTGAATATGTTCGTGACTATGGATGTAACCTGAGATAAGGTTAATTTAAACCACATCAAAATGTTTGTAATAAATATGGTTACAATATCCCATGTCGTCTGTTGTTTGTAACCATTGTGTTTAACTTTTGTTCTCTTCTTGTGTGCCACCCTGTTGTTATTAACAGTCGGTTGAACTTTTAATGAATGTGTAATTCCTTCTTCTTGTGATACTTGGGTTTGTGATTCTGTGAGTATCACATCAAGTTTGTGTTCTCCAGTTTGAACGTAATCTTTGACATCAGTGATGTTACCAATTATCAACCCAGCACATGGGTTTGGTAGTACTGCTGCGCAGACTTTACCTTCATAATATGGGCATTTTATGCTGACCCATGCGGTTTTGTACATTTCTATTGTACCCCCAAATGTTCTGCACTCAATACTTTTACCTGTATAATCACTTTCTTTTATGAGTTTGTGACTAACACCTGTAATATCCGACCCTGTGTCTCTAAAACAGTTTGTTGGTAACTCATTAACCCACGCTTGGTGTATCATCAGAGTACCTTGACGAGTGCATGCTGCGTTCGCTTCATGAATATGCCTCTTGTGGGCTGATGTGAGGTCATCATCATTATTATGACCTTCCTTACCTGTTCTGTTATTGTATGACTCTATAATGGCCTGCGTGTGTGTCCTCTAGATCATCTGAATCGCTACTATTACTAGACAACACATATGCATTACTTGCCTCTTTCCACGTATTCTTCATCGGACAAGACCTGCTGGTATGCCCGTACGCCCGACACGAGAAACATTTGATGCTTCTCTTGTAATGAGTCATACTTACTTCTTTTCCTCGCTGTGATGTCACGAAGATAATCTGTAATATCCAGGGTGTCGATCACACATTTCCAAATGTCCATGTGACAATTTGCAGTATTGATATCTGGATATGTGTCCTTTTCTTGGTCTGTCTCCTTCTCTGTTAGAGTACTGGTATGGACTATTTCTTTTTTTTACCACTAAATTGTCTAAACTTGTCATTGCCTTTTTGGAATCTAGCACTTGCTCCTATTACCAGTTCTGGCTGTGCACAATTTGCGAATATGTCTCGATGTGCATTGAAATATGATTCTCCCCTCGTTTCCATTTCCTTAAGATCTTTGCATTTATTCTCCACTAGAAATATAGACATGGCCTCTGGTACTGCATATAGTAGTCTATCTCTAATTATTAAGTCTCGAATTTTATTGTAATCAGACCCAATATCGGCGGCTTTAGTCCATTTTTCAAAAGATGAGGTTAACTCAGAAACAAAGTCAAGGAAAGTTTGGTTAGATTTGGGAGTGAGTGTTTTAAATTTAGTACGTAAGCCCGACTCATCTAAACTGAAGTGCGCCAAAACACGATCTCTCATGTATCTGTAGTTAGTACGTAAGTCCTCAGGTATTAACTCGATTACTTTTAAAGGCTCCAATGCAAGATGCCTGTGGAAGAGAATCGGTACGTCTTGTTCCGGTACCTTGTAGTACTTTACGAGCACTTCAAAATTAGTAATCCAAGAACTGACCGAATCGCCTTGTTGAAAGTTGCGAAAAAGCCCTTGGTACTTCTTCACTGGATCATTCTGTTTTGCACGACTTTTCTCTCGTTCAATCTCAGCTTCATGTTCCATCTCCAGAGTCTTGACTTTCAAATTACCCTCAACTTCTTTGTCCTTCCAGAGTGTTTCTGTTGCCAGCTTCTCCCTATCAAAAGCCAGTTGTTTCTCCCTGATTTCTGCCTCTGCGGCTATTTGCTTTGCCTTCATCTCTAGCTTCTGCGGCTATTTGCTTTGCCTTCATCTCTGCTTCTGCGGCTATTTGCTTCTCTTTCAATTGCATTTCCATAATTAGCTTTTCTTTTTCAGCAGCCATTTCTTTTTCTTTAGCTGCCATCTTTTCACGTTCCAAAGCTATCTCTTTTTCTCTAGCTGCTATCTCTCGTTCATTTAGTTCCTTTTCCTCTCGTATTGCTTCCTTTTCAGTTGCTAGCTTTTCCAATCGTTCCTCCTTCTCACGTACGGCTTGAAGTCGTTTCTCTTCTTTTTGCTGTAATTGGTAGTCGCTGAACTCTTGTTTTGCCCACGCTCTAAGTTCTGCTCCAGTCAAACCTGTCTTCTCACCCATTACCATGTAATCCTGAAGTGTAGACATCTTGACCTACCTGTATAATAATCTAGCTGTAATAAAATATCGAAGTGGAAAAGAAGACAAGAATATCGACAAAGTTGTAATAATGTTTTTCGAGAAACAGAGTCGATAGTATATCTCGTGGTATCAACTTCGACCAAAATATCAACTTAATTCACACAAATAATGTAAAGTTGACGATCACCCAAGAATATATCACTCAAAATATACGACAATTATACGAAACGTGACATATGTAAACCACAAAAATAATTATGGAAAATATGTTCAATATAAAAATATACATATATAAGTACAGCGAAACAATACTAATACTGACAAACGACGATTGACGCAAGACGAAAATACATATTTTCATTCATAAAAGACAAAATTATACTCCTGAAATTTAAGTGACAACACGATAAACACCTTATATACTACTCACAATTACGATACCAACAATGTGTGTTATCACACGCAAGATCAGTATAAATGATTTCGTATTGACCTGACGCCACCCACACTGTTAGTTTATAATTGCTTTTGTTAACATTTATAATCAGCACCTTATTAATATACAACAGATGTTGGACAATCGACAACGATAATCAATACTGGCCTTAACGCTTTCGAAAATCCATCCAGTGTCACGTGAATGTATATTGATTGGACTGGTTAGAATGTTCAAAGTTGACGTAACTGGTGTTTGCTGCCCACTAGTTTGACATGATATTCATGTGAACGTATGAGTAGAACAATTGAAATGTGTCTCCGTGTTAGTTGCTCCTGTTTGCGTTTAACGATAGTGTAATAAACTTACACTAATACCCTGAACCAACGTGGTCCGTGGCCGACTTCAGAGAAATGCTTAGTCGGCTGTGGTATGAACGATGAACCTTGAATAACTGGAACCGACGCTGACCAACCACGTGACTCACTATGTATGGCGGTGAACAGCGTAATGCACAAGCTCCATGGTTAGAGATATTTCCTTGAAAATGGCCATCATTACTTCATGTGTAAACGCTGGTGATAAACTTGAAGCGGCGTGAGGGAACTCTATTCGGTGAGTATCAGTGTCTTGAAGAGATTATGTTGAGGGAGGCAAGGGTGTGACAAGGACAGCCCGATGTGTGCAGTCCATCTCCAGATTTTCTCCAACATACATGTCCCACGTGTAAATAATATGTCCTATGTCCGTATAATAATGATGCAGTAACTGGTGCCAGTGCCTAGTTAATAATGTTCTCTGTTGGCACTCCCGGAAAATAATGCTGCCATATCATAAGTCCGGCGTATTCATAAACTGTTGCACGCAACTAAGCAATTAGTATGTCAATTAACTGTCTGTGCTGGCGTGTATGATCAGGTAATGTTAGTGACATGTAGTGTGCAATGTTGATGTCCTTCATACTGTAATCAGTGTCTTCTTGTTCGTTGTTTGAAGTGTAAAAAAAAATGTCCGTGAAATCTCTAAGTGTTGAAGTATAAAATCATCCAACACGTAATCACAATGTTCAGTCTTGTGACGTATATTGTTGTTTATACACTACGTATTTATCCAGTAGTTGAAGCTGTTTCAATAATGGTTGTACATATATGTTTCATCTTCCTTGCATTGTAGATATAATTTACAGTGCAGTGTCCCGATGACGGCCTACTTTCCTTTCAAATATGTAAAGTCTATCGAGTGTGTACTTCATTTATTCGTTTCAAACTGTATATTCTAAATAAGTTCTTTACTTTAATGTCGTTCTTTTACTATCTTCAGTTAATCTTTAATTTCTAATGTGTGATAATGTTCTGTCTTCTGTACTTCAAGAATGATATTGCAACGTTGATCATTTTCTACTGGGTGTTCATTATGCGCACCAGTGTGCGTTTTGCCTTTCGATTGCTGATGTGCAGATGTATACTAAATGGTTGTGTTCTTTCCTAACGATCAGCATAGTAATTGTTCGTTATAAATACTTTCTATCACACAATTTATATATATAATTTCATACCTTTCTTTCTCCTTTGCTTCTACAACTTGATCTTATGAATGAATCGTTTACAATTTTCTATGGAGGCCGACATTTTGACTTTTCCTTTAGACGTTCTTCCGATGCGACTCCGTGTGTTCTACTGTATTCCGGCGCGCAATTTATGTTCCATTCGTGCGCATTTCTTGTTTACTAGCAACTTTCGCGGGAAAATTTTTGTTGACAATTGGATCTTAAAAACCGGCGAGCTTCCCATCTTTATGCCATGTGGTTGGGAGGTGAAATGACATTTGACTCAGTTTTAAACACTCACCTTTGAACAGTGTGACGAGTAATCAGACGACTCCAAAGAAGAAACAAGACTCACACTTTTATTTCGTGTCGAGCGGAACAAATAACAGTGGATAATTATCGCATGTTATTAAACTGCCCCCGAGATGTAGGAGCGGCGTTTAATTAATTAACATTTCACGAAACTCCCTGCCTTCTTCCAAATGTTCTCCTTGAGGCGTAGACCTGCCATTTCGCTGTTCTGAGTTGTATCACGTCTAGGTTTCGGGTTCTGCCTTAAGTATCCATTTGCCAATCGATCCTTCCTCCTGACTCTATTCGCCGAAGCTCGGAATAAGTCGCATACGGCGCTTCACCCACGGCTCTCTGGAAGACACGTCCTCTCCTTCTGAATCACACACAGAGAAAGTCCTTTGTTGTTCTGTGACGCTGTTTACGTTTCCAATGGTATCTTCCTTTCCTATTTGTCCATTTTTGTGCATAACTGGAAAAACCCCATTTATGACTTTGGTCGCGTGTACCGTCATATGGAATGGGGCACGTTATGAGAAGAAATAAACCAGAGAAGTTGGCGATAACTGGCAAGATTGACAGGAAAAGAACAAGGTGAAGGCACAGAAGTAAATATATGGATGGCTTGGCCCCATGGCATGATCGGGACAGTTACACGGAGTTGATCCACCTCTCTGGTGATCGAGTGAGATGGCGAAACATGACGACCAACGCTTACCGGCACGGCATATGATGATGATGAGCAGCCGAGTGGGAGCCATACAATTTCTGGAATCTTTTCTCCAAGTCTGAGTCATCATCTCATCTCGTCTCATCTCATCTCATCTGATCTCATCATGTTCCTCTTGTACCTTGCGGTGTCGAGGTGAAGCATAAACAGCGGGAGAATGCCAGTTTATGGACTTCATGTATCAAGATTCCCATGCACTCTGCTATTCCCTCTGTCCATCGTCTACGTGGTCGACCTCTTCCTCTGATTCCCTCTTGTCTGTACATCATTGCTTGTTGTGATATGCTGTTAGTTGGTAACCCAGTTAAATGGCCAAACCATTTGCCTTCTAATAAAATGTAGTGCTGCTATAACCCCCACTTTAGTCCTGGTTTCTTCATTTCTGATTTTCTCTCTTCTTGATACATTGAGTATTCTTCTCGGGAATCTCATTTCTGTTGATGGGATTTTTCTTTAAGACCAATTCGATAATACTTCTTAGTTTTTTCTACGAGCTGCATGAAAATCGCCTGCCGGCATATTAGGCTAGTCGCAGGTTTAGGACAAAAATCTGACCAAAGGAAGTCCGTCCCCGCCGGCGAGCCAGAGCCCCGCTGGCCCATGAACTCGTGGTCATGGTTTCCCGGTCTACACCACGGGGAGATGAGGGTGACTTGTGTAGTCTGCGGGTCATCGGAAGGCTACTAACTTTCACTTTTCACCCCTCCTGGGAGATCCTAGGGGTATGTATGTGTGCCTGGGCGTGTGTGTGTGTGTGTGTGTGTGTGTGTGTGTGTGTGTGTGTGTGGGTGTGGGTGTGTATGGGTGGTGGGGGATGTGGGTAGGGGATGATTGGTGGGTGGAGGATTTGTGAGTCGGTGGGGTAATGTTTATCATAACATGCTAATATGCATTGTTTATGTTTACAACATTAATTTTACAATGTTTTTTTTCCCTATGGGAATGTATCATGTCACTATTGATGAATGAAAGATGAGTGATTGAAAGGGCCGGATGTAAGACGGGCCTGCGTGCCCAATTTGTGACCCTTTGAAAATAAAGTTTAATCAATCAATCAATCAATCAGTCAGTCAATCAATCAGTCAGTCAATTAATCAACCCTAACCCTTCTGGCTGGCCGCAGGGCCAGGCGCAGTGCACACCTTGTTTGACTAATGTATGATTAACCGCGGTGGCTTGGACAGAACATTGCAGGAAGGCATAGATGCTCGAGGAGAAGGAGGAAGGGGTGGACCAGTACGACCAAGGACAGGGAATATTGTAGACACCTGCGAGAGGCAGAGGCCTAGGGAGGGTGTGAGTGAGAGAGAAGAGAGCGAAATAAGCGAGAGTGAATGAGAGAGAGAATGGGGGGGGGGGGGGTATATAATTCTTCTTCTACTACACACACACACACACACAAGCATATATATATATATATATTTCCATAATAATCATTGTGCACTTCTGAAGGACAGGCAGTGTACTCGTTTATTTACATGCGACAAAATGTCGCTGCTTCGGTGGGGATTAGAAACCGTGTTTCTCTGTGAGGCCGACATGGTACTGACAATCTATCGATCTGTCAATACAAATATGGACCTGGCTACATGATGATGATGATGATGATGATGATGATGATGATGATGATGATGATGATGATGATGATGATGATGATGATGATGATGATCAAGGCAACGTAAATTTGTTATTGATAACATTCGTACAACAGTAAACACCCTTGTGCGGGAATTCTGCAAGTTCATACATGACCCTATAAATAAATAGTAATTAAAGCGTCCGTATTTCACCCGGGTTAAACGACTTTCTCCGTAATCCTGTTTATCCACGTGAGGAAACGCAGCTGCGCGACAATCGTTACTTACGGGGTATGTGAGCTGGTTGCTCAGAAAGCAATGGCAAACTACTGAGCGTAATCTTGCCAAGAAATCAACAACAGCGGTAAAATGCTGGTGTTGACAGCGATGTTCTGTAATAGGATATTCATTCATTCATTCATTCAGTAGCATGTCCTTTGCAGAACCTCGCTCCCATAACAACCTTCCAGAAAACCTCTCGATCATAAGCAAGATGTCCAGCGTCTGATACACCCATCTGGAGATCATCCGCCACATCCTGCACCCATCTTCTCTTTGGCCTTCCTCTTCCTCTCTTCCCAGGCATATACCCCTCCATTATTGTTCTCTCCAAACTTTCATGACGTTTCAAGTGACCGAAATATTTCAATTTTCTTTGTTTTATCGTCTTTAATAGCCAACCTTCTTCAATATTCAACTCTTGAAGTATGGATGCATTTGTTCTTTTCTTTACCCAAGATATTCTTAGAACTCGTCTATAACATTTATATTCAAAGGCGTTTATGCGCTTTTCAGCTTGTTTGGTAAGTGTCCATGTCTCACAGGCGTATGTTGCAATGGGAAGGATGCATGCTCTTAAAAATCTAATTTTTGTAGTTCTGTCTGTCCCACTCCATAATTTATTCAGCTGTTTTAGTCTTTGAAGAGCAATTGATAGTCGTCGTTTAATTTCTTCCATTGTGTCGCCGTTGTTGGTAATCAATGACCCAAGATATTCGAAAAATAGTAGCAATTAACAGTAATACGATAAACTACCAAGAGTAAATAAAGACATGACTAAGTAGGGTTGGCCGGTCTTCCTGGCCTAGACTTTAACGACTTTCTCCGTAATCCCGTATATCCACGTAGGGTAACGCAGATGCGCGAGATTCGGTAGCGATCGCGTCGCGATGGTTATTTACAGGTGTATGTGCTTGCTTGCTTGTGTTCGCTGGCTGTGAACTCCAGCATGAAGTCCTGTATGTCGGATGAAGGCATCATGTTGTCCAACATCAGTGTGATGTCATACCGGACCTGAGGTTTGCGTGAGTATCCGTTGTTCCATGTCTGGCTTATTGGTGTGCAGACTGGTGGTTCCTCGCCATTCAGGCAAATACTATCCGGCTTCGGAGGAATCATCGATCATACTGATCTTAGCCAGGTCCCCGAAGGGACCTGTTGCCCTGGACGCACGGCTTGGACGTGTCAGCAGGTCTTGGCCAGTATAGATCCCGGCCCTGGTGCCTTGGAAGCACCTCTGCCTCCCACTGGGGTATGTGATCCGGTCGCTCAGAAAGCAATGGCAAACTACTTAGCGTAATCTTGCAAAGAAATCAACAACAACGGTAAAATGCTGGTGTTGACAGCGATGTCCTGTAAATAGGATATGCGGAAAAAAGTACGGTTGACGTAACGCTGGCTACCTCATATCGCAGAAAACGTGTACTACAGAATCTAGTCAGTCATGAACGGGTATTTCGAGTAAAAGGAATAATCTGTTAGCTGGAATTTAAGCGCCTGGTGTGCCTTGCCAGGTCGAGAAGACCTGATCATTCGGGGCTACATCGATTGACGGATGTCAGTCGCGGCGATCGGGCAAAGTTTAAGCTAGAGCCTACATGGGTGGCGTTGTTATATTATAGTATGATAATTGGTCGCGTCCAGCGTGAGTCGCGTGGTCAATGCTTGCACACTCACCTCACACACCAGTGATCCGGAGTTCAATCCCGGGTCCAGTCAGGGATATGCACTACTGACGAGCTCAAACAAGAGCGAATCTCGAATCTGTGCTTCCAATCTGACGTGGACAAGGCCCAAGGTTCTTGCTGGAATACGATCAGCGTTGCCAGTAGTGGGTTGTGCTCAATCTTTAAACCTCAAATCTCGAAACAATCAAATAAATCAAAAGACATAATTATTCAGCCAGTAAAATGCAACATGACATTCCTCATTTGACACAAGAGACGAGCGACGTGTAAGAAAGTCGAAGGAAATCTGGACCGTCGATTTGCCTTATTTTCCCAAGGAAATTCTCAAGAATTAGCACGTAATTTCAGAACTATTAGTGAACTAGGAACGAATACTCAGGTAGGAAGGAGACAATCACATAAGACATGTCAGAACAATGAACGGACTAGGAAAGAATGCGCCAATGGAGTCGTAAAAACTTCGCAGCGGAGGAAGCACGACGGGGGACTTCTCATCATTAGAAGATCAACCCCCCCCCCCCCCCCCAGCCGAATGTTTCGGCTACTTTACCTTCCAGACACTCATGGGACGGGCCCGCCGTTTTTCTTCTGTCGTGCATGGACACCTTTGAGACATTTATGGTTGTACATTTCCCTTATTGACATGGCTAAGTGTCTGCCCATAAGACGCCCTCCAACCCTGGGGGGGGGGGGGGGGGGGGCGACATTTGGCACCTTGTGCATCCACCAGCGTTGACACTGCACCGTAACTGATCGCTGGAATGGCAGCTTCTTCCCCCAGCAGTTGGCCTCAGTCTTCATCTTTGCCTTGGTGGCTAGCTATGGCCAAAGTCCGTGGATGTTGCTGCAGTGACTTTTTCGCACCCCATTCACAGCTTGCGGATCCGCCACCCGCACTCCCCCGGTAGAAGCTAGCTCTTCCATTGAGTTACTTCTATTAAAGCTGCCCCTCCGACCCCCAGGCCTTGCTATCGCTGCGGGGTAAGGTCCTTGCAATCTTGTCTTCTTCGTTCACGACGAAGGACGCGTTTGTGTGGTCTCCTCCTTTTTGGATTAATTTTCCTGTTTATCTACATTCGTACGCAATGGATTTTATATGTTTGTGATCACAACGATGCCGTTCAACTGTTGAACTTCTTTTAAAGTTGCTATATGTGCAGTGTTAGATATAAATGCTAATAATATTGTATTAAATAACACTATGGATAAATCATTCATGGAACAGCGGCGCGTCGGTGATAGCTTGAACTAGCCAATCACATCACTTGGATTTAAACCGTGGACGGCGCTACAATGTTTCCGTGTTTGTTGAAACCTAATATTTTGTAATGTAATGATGTCTGTCGAGGAGGGAATTTCTGTGCTGGAGTTAGCGGGAGAAAGGGGCCGAAGTAGATCTGAGGGTCGAAGTGGATTACGATCTACAGTAACAAGAAACTACACACTCAACAAAGAGCGGGCAGTGAAAAGCAAACTTAAGAACTGTTTTAGCTCGCCATCGCTGTCTGTTAAATGTATGGATGACGGTAAATGCATCTCTATCACATTCAACAATACAATACATTACGAGGCATTTCGAACATGCCTGGTCAATTATTACCATGAAGCCAAAGTTGACTATAGAAAAGACCAACAAGGAGCGGAGGTGGAAGTAAAAATATCATCTCCCCTACACACGTTGCATTTGTACAACACCCAGAATAAAATTTTTATACAAGGGGCAAACGCCGTCATGTCTGAGTGGCTCGCGACACAGTTCGTCGAAATTGAGCAGGCAGCTCTGAAACTAACAAGTGACTCGCTAATCACACCCGCCGATTTCAGCACGCTAGTGTCTGCCGTAAAACCAACACAGCCTACAGCGGCCACGCCATTGTCAGACAGAACCATAAAATCAACACAGCCTACAGTGGCCACGCCATTGGTAGACAGAACCATAAAATCAACACAGCCTGCAGCGGCCACGCCATTGTCAGACAGAACCATAAAATCAACACAGCCTACAGCGGCAGTCGTTACAGCATCAGGCGATAGTAACAACATACTCCAACATGCCACGACTCAACACAGCAGCAGCTCGAACGCAGCTTCTTCTAACCAACCAGTGTTGCTAGCCATTGAATACCCGATGGGGAGCCTAGGGGACAGTATACAACCAAATGAAAACAATTCAAACCAAATTGAGATTGCACCATCTGTACTAGATGAAAGCCCAGCTACAGATCAACACTCATGCGGTTGTCAACAGCACATTGAAAGGTTAGAGGCAAGTTTGAAGATACTTCTAGACGCCGCCTCTGAAAACACAGACAAGATTGCCAGGATAACTAATGACTATATCAAACTCAAGTCAGAGGTCGCTCTCCTGAGAGAGGAAAATGGTATACTGAAACACACTATTGAGACTTTACAACCTGCGCCCACTAGTGATCAGTTAGCACAGACTTACAGCTTCGAAACAACACAACCATCTCTGGGAGCGCCAACTATACAGCCAACGAACACACATCAACAAACAGACAAAGCCAATCAACAGGACTCGACATTTCCCATAGAAGTTAAAGTCAGCAATCGATTTGAACTACCAAAAGAGCAATTGGTAAACGACAATCAGTACGACGAGACATTGCTAACAGACAATCCGCCTATTCAAGAATCGGCTGGTAACCTTCAAGAAGGCAGTCCACAGCCGGATAATTATCAATGGCAAAAACAACGTGCAAGCCGTACCAGAAGCCAATACATACAGAGACTACCAGCTGACTGCACCCATTTGATAATTGGCGACTCCTTGTTGAAAGGCATATCATGATGACGATCGTATGTCGTCATCACACGCCGATAAAGCTACAACAATTCCACTTCCTGGTGCAGGGTTAGACAGTCTAACAAACAGTTTACGTAGAATGGAAATCAACGAAAGTGTGAAGAGGATTACAATACATATAGGAATTAATGACAATATGAGGAACCAAAATATCACAATTTCTCAGTTACGAAAACTACTAGACTTATTATGCCATAATTTTCCCAATTCTAAAGTGTTTTTCTCTTCCATCATACCACCAAGTTATGGCTCCGAACGGCGACTAGCCGACATAAACAACAACACCCTAGAGAAATTCTGTAATCAGTATAATGTACAATTTATCAACAACACACCATTTTTTACATCTCAAAGAGGCGCGCCAAAGAAACGACTGTACAGTGACCAGATCCACACATCCACATTAGGTAATAGCTTCCTTGCTAAAAATATCAAGTATCCGGAGAGAGCACAAAACATGACCAACACACAAACACGACGAACATTGACTATTGAAGCCAGTCGAAATACCCCTATCACCCCAGATAAACGTCTGCTGACGTCTGACCCCCGAAAGCCTGCCATTCAAGGTGCACACGTGCTACCAAGAACAAATCAACCTCTCCTTCCTACCCCCACCCTCAGACGTGAAGGAAATAACTACCAGGAAGATTTCCCTAACCTCACTTCCAACGAACCCTCGTTGCAAGCAGCAGTAAACACGCACGGTAGTAATACCACCTTGACACACCAAGATCAAGACAGCTATGGGCTCCATAGCAGACAACAAGAAGTTCCGAATCACCAAATTCAGGCCAGCGATGAGCGAACAAGCGGGCAACAACAGGTTCCGCATCACCAAGTTCACGCCAGTAATGATCGACCAAGCGGACAACAGGCTCCGCATCATTGGAGTCCAGAACTTCTACACTTGATGCAATTTAGTTCTGCCGCATTGAATCAAGCCCTTATGATGTCTCTACAATACAGACCTGTGAGATAGGAAACGTATTAAAAACTGAACCCTATATGCATTGATACCAGCAACATAGCTTCCTCCTTGAACTTTAATTGCTTACTGTTTAACGTTTTATTTCCCGTGTGGGATACTCCGCTTTAAACAGAGACATTGACTTGTGTAGTCATTTATTAATTCTGTTGGATAACAGTTGGTTACTTAGCTTGTGAAGTAGATTTTTCAGGTTGATTATTTGTTGTATGTTCTTTAATTCGTTTTGTTCCGTGTTTGCATTATATTTGTTGGTCTAATTAGTTATATCGTTATAATATTGTCATTTACATATCGATTTGGATTACTGATATTTTGTAAGTTAATGTAATTGTGTTTTTTTTTATGATCTTGTATTTTTGCTTGACTCTGACTAATTTACACTTTCTTCATGGATGAAATGTCTGAGAAGTGGCAACACTGGCTCAATAAGTCAGGAATACGCCTTGGACACTTAAACATTTGCAGCTTATTTAACAAGCTACCAGAGTTATCTTCTATTCTCAATCAAAATTTTCATTTATTCGGCCTTAGTGAAAGTAGGCTGAACGATAACATTTCAGATGAGGACATCTCTATTAAAGGGTACAAAGTTTTCAGAAGGGATCCCTGTAGGAAACAAGAGACAGGCATAATAACATATGTTTCTAGTTTACTAAATGCTAACCGTAGGCTAGACTTTGAAACTTGCGAAATAGAATGTATTTGGTTAGAGCTAAAACTTCAAAACCGCACACCCCTGATAATTGGCTACCTCTATCGAAATCCCAGTGCTGGACACGTCTGGTACGAAAACTTCACTACCATGATGGATGTGGTTTTCGCTTCCGTTAAAGAAATTATACTACTCGGAGACTTTAACATTGACACCAACAAATCCAACATAATATGGGGAAATATAATTGCATCATACAATTTCCAACAAATAGTACAACAAGCTACTAGAGTAACAAAGTCATCTTCAACAATCATAGATCACATTTATGTAACTTGCTCAGACAACATCATAGAATGCACCGTACCCAATTGTGCAATGAGCGATCACTACCCAATATGCTGCACGTGGTCTAAAAAAGGAATTAAAACTCCTAAACATAAACACATAAGTGTAAAATATAGAAGTTACAAAAGTTTCAATCAAAACGCATTTTTACAGGACTTGCTCAGTTCACCTCTAGACAATGTATATCAGCTTCCTGACCCGGATGATGCTTTGGAATTCTGGATGAAAACCTTTATTGATGTTTTTGATAGACATGTGCCAATCAAGGAAGTTCGAGTAAAACACCACGTCAAGTCACCTTGGATCACACAGGAAATACTTGAAATTATGAGAGACAGAGATAAAGCACATAAAAAGCGGGATCTCAACGTATACCGTACTCTTAGAAACAAAGTTCAATATACCATACGACGGGAAAAGAAAAATTACTTTAAGAACTTAGTAATAGATAAAACAAATAGTAAGGATATATGGAAGGCAATTAACACTTTGACAAACAAGTATAACTCCCGAAATTCCTTACCATCAAATCATATTACATGCGACCAATTCAGTAAGTTCTTTCAAACTGACATAGACCAGTTGAAGGCTTCAATACCTAATTCTCCTTGCAACTTATCTTTGCTGTCATCGTTTTGCGAGAGTAGATGCTCCCGCGATATTCTTTCCGACATACCGCTAATGACAATCACTGAAGTATTCACTTACCTCAGTAACCTAAAAAAACACAACCTCATCTGGCTTAGATGGAATCAGCAACCGGATTCTCCGTTGTGCTGCGCCAGTGATCAGTATATCACTAACCTATGTATATAATCAGTGTCTCACCAAAGGCCACTTTCCATCAGCTCTCAAAATCGCTAAAGTGTACCCTCTTCTTAAATATGGTTCATTGGACAATGGTCTCCCGAACAATTACAGACCCATTTCCTTACTATCATCACTATCTAAGCCACTAGAAAAACACATCCATAAAGTAACATTACAGTATTAGTTCGCAACAAGCTTATTGTTGACAGCCAATCAGGATTTCGACCAACGTATTCTTGCCATATACGGCCCTAACAAACATGATAGAAAATTGGCACGAGAGTATAAACAACAACAGTCTATGTGGAACTGTGTTTATTGATTTCAAGAAAGCATTTGATATGATAGACCATGTTATTTTAATTAAGAAACTTGAGACAATGAAAATTGGTCCTAATGTAGTCACTCTAATATCATCTTTTCTATCGGACAGAAAGCAAGTAGTATCACATAATAAATCGCTGTCTCAAACCACTACATTCAATATTGGAGTACCACAAGGCTCTATTCTTGGCCCTCTATTATTTGCCATATATATTAACGATCTACCTTTGCATCTTTCATCGTCCTGCGATCTATTTGCAGACGACTGTACAGTGTACACAAACGCTGAAAACTGTATTTTACTGGAGTCGTCTTTACAACAAGAATTAAATAATGTAGTTAGGTGGAGCTATTCAAACCGTATGCAAATTAATATCACTAAAACAAAAGCAATGTTATTAACAACCAGACAAAGACTTCAAACTCTAAGCTCACACACATCACTTCAACTTCACATCGATAACATGCCAGTAGAAAGTGTAATTGAGCACAAAACATTAGGCCTAATCATTGATAGAAACCTAACCTTTAATTCCCACGTTCAAGCGCTCATTAAACAAACAGCGAAAAAAGTCTACCAACTCGCCAAAATTAAAAACTTCCTTGATGAGGACACAAGGAAACTATTCTATACTTCTCATATTCAGACACACTTTGACTACTGCTCTACAATCTGGGACGGTTGTTCTAATTCAAACACCAAGCGACTTTACTCACTCCAGAAACGGGCCATGAGTCTAATTTATAGCAAACATTTATCTGACAATCCCAGCCTGTATAAACGCCTTCAGTTACTACCACTCCGCAAACGCCTGCTTTTCAATAAAGCTAAACTAATTCACAAAATCTTGCATCGGAATGCCCCAAATTACCTTTGGCCATTGTTTAAATATAATGCTAGACACAGTAAACGTTTAAATATATTACACATTCCGAAGCCTAGGATTGACTTATACAAAACAAGCTTAACGTACTCTGCAGCTCAGCTGTGGAACAATCTTCCACAAGAAATAAAAGACATCACCAATCCTTATTCATATAATCGCAAATTACTCGAACACTATCTCAGTACGGATTACCTTCCCCCATAATAATAGTGATAATAATAATAATAACAAGACCCTAGTACAACAGCCAGTCCCCTTTTGGTAGGCCAGTATATTCCACATGGCTAATAAGTGTCTGACCATTATCTAATGTTACTGTGTCGTGTAGTTTTGATGTTCGCATTTTGCCAATGCTTTTATAATGCATAAGTTTTATATTGTTGCTGTTCTCTGTTAGCCTTGCATGATGTGTGAATGAAATAATGTATGGAAGAGAGTGATAGAAGGGCAGAATGTTAGACGGGCCTGCGTGCCCAATTCTTAACCCTTTGAAAATAAATAAAGTTTGTTTGTTTGTTTGTTTCTTCTTCTTCTTCTTCTTCTTCTTTTTCTTTCCTTCCTTCCTCCCTCCTTCAATTCTTCTTCTTTCTTCCTTCCTTCTTCTGCGCCTCCTCCTTTTTCTTCTTCCGTCCTCCTTCTCCTCCTTATACTTGGTTTGGAACAGGTATTACAGGTAATTATGCCTATCCAGTCGTCTTTGTCATCTGGTATTTCCATGAGGAATCATATTCGCTGGGCTGGTCACTTGGCTCGCATGTCAGATCACAAGCTTCCTAAACACATTTTTTTATGGCGAGCTGCCTTTATGGTAAACGCTCCTAAGGTGGTAGGAGGAAATGCTTTAAAGACACTCTGAAAATCTCACTGAAAGCTTTTGGAATTTATCATGACACTTGGGAGACTGCTGCTAAAGACCGATATTGTGGCGTACATCATTACGCAAGGGTGCAGTCACTTGTGAAGCAACCAGTACTGCAAGAGCTGTGAAGAAAAGGCTGAACAGAAAAACCACTTCAGAAGACCCTCCTCCTGTCAATGAACGTTTCGAACCAAGATAGGCCTTATCAGCCATCTTAGAACACACGGCTCCATACTTTCAACACCACTGGATGAATTGAATGGTCATCATCATTCTTGATGGACAAACAACATTTGCATGACGAGGACGTTGCTTGTATTGTATTACTTGTTACATCAGTTGATATTGGCGAATATGCATGAAATTATTTCTAAACGTTATTTTTCAGGAATGTGACTGTGATGCATTGGATTTTATAATTTGCCGAAAATTACAAGAATTTCCGCCCTTTGGGAAAA
>JACEFZ010021083.1:0-22133 GCA_014155875.1 Cepaea nemoralis
GTGGGTTTGTATTTAGATTGCGTCATACAGACCATGAGTGCAGGTTTTACGGAGACCCGTGAGGGGTCATTGCTGGAGCTATGGAGTTTGTGACTTATGCAGTGTGTCAGGGTCTTAAACCTGGCTCGTTTTTCCTAACACATGTGAGACAGTACAAGTACAACGTGATTTGACTTGAGACTCAACGACACAACGTTCAATGGATTTATTTACAGATCAAATACCATACGATGATCATTACAAGATATATGTTATACTTCAATACACTTACATACACAATACAGCTCACAGTCTATCTCTCAAGATGAACAGACACTCGACTTTCGGGCACAGAAACCACACAACGCCTTTCTCTCATCATACGTCCAGTCGAGTCCACGTCCCAGAGCTGTCTGTCTATCGCTCGCAACGTGCCTCCCCACCTGAAGTGGCTTCACGAGGCATGCGTGCGTCTTGCTTCGTCCTTGCCTGACCGCTGGCCGTCTCGTCAGCCAGCAACCTCGCAGGCAGGTAACTACTACTCGCCTGGCGGGCGTAACGAAGTTACGGCATCCCGGCTGGGGACTAAGTCGCCTGGCGGGCGTAACGATGTCACTGCATCGCTGCACTACTCTAGACTCTGACATGCTCCCCCGGGCAACTTCATGAAAGATGTCATCTTTCATGTATACTATATGTACATACTGGGTTAATATTTTAACCTTGTCAGAGTCGACCCTTCTGTTGTTATATACATTGGTATCAGAATACATAGAAATACACATCTTGACATAGAAACATATAAGAAATGGAAGTTGTATTCAACGACATGTGGTGTTCAACCTTTAACACTTGTCAGGTTTCATCCTCTCGATGGCTGATTACCTCAATTGCATTATTGACCCAGTCAGATCGGTAGTAACAGCTTCCCAAGCAACTACCTCGCAGCCTCCAAAAAAAACGTAATAATATGGTTTTTGAAACAAAAACCATCTGGCTAGACTGAAATACGGCTTTACATAAGTTGCATTAAACGCTCAAACCCTGACCTCATTTGGCCAGGAGCTCTTGTGTTGGTCTGCAATGTCGGTAACACTCTACCATGCCAAGTAGATGGCTTCCTGGTGTGTTAACAATCTGGCAACAACATGGCTATTTATATACAACACATAATCGTATACATTTCACATTATAGCCCTTTGTGTAATGATGTAATAACAATTAAATGAAAGGGGAATAACTTCAAAATTTATGAAATATAATATTTTACAATAATTATTCTATTTCTTAGCGTCATCGCTTGATGTTTCTTCATACTAACGAGAAAAAGTCGGTAGTATGAATAAATTAATCAAGATATGATTCTAAGATTACACTACATAAAAATATAAATACACAATTCGTGTATTCAAACTTGTTGATTCCTAAAGATTTTAGAATCGTCATAGCTTTTTAAACTTTTGTTTGTCGTCTGCTAATTTTGAACTAAATTTCTAACTAATCCGGAAGTACACACGAACACTAAACAGCTGATGTTGAAACTTGTAGAACACACTTGTTCCGGTCTGATGTAGTTACGGAATGTACAATGTTCTAATCGTTCATGTGTTGGATGTTTCACTGGAAAAACTTCTGGATTTCGATTGACTGCAGTGGTGTAGATGTCAATGTTCAGGTCACACTTTCACACACGGATTTAAAATATCCCTGGAATGTTCCAAACGCAGATACCACTGTTCAATTGGATAGTTCGCTTACGGTAAGTTTTGAGCGAATGTGGCACTGTTCTTGTTTCGTAATATGTACAATTAATAAAGTTCGCTTTCTACCACACACTACACAATTATACACGACAATCACTACATTAATTAGTAAAATAAGAACACTATATATATTGGGAGTAACCCCTATCACATCACATCGTAGACATTACACAGCTTTCGTGAATGAAAAAAAATATTCACTGATGGATGGCTGTGTTGATCTGAGTGTATTTTACACACTGCACTCAGACATTGGTGCTCACTGGGTCGGTCGGACAACGGGACAAAAGATCGGCAATCGTGTTGGTTCTGCCTGGGATATGTCGAACCTCGAAGCTGTAATCTTCGAGCTTAAGAGACCAGCGCGCTACCATTTGGTTTGAAGGTACACCTGAATTGATAAATCGCAATGGACTACTGTCGGATTCCACGATAAAATGACGTCCTAGGAGGAATCTGGACAATTTAGTTATACCCACCACTAGAGCTAGAGCTTCCAACTGAAGTATTGACCAAGCCCGTTCTCTCGGTTTCAATTTCCTGGAGACGAAGTCCACAGGATGAAGGATGTTATTATGCTCCTGCAGCAAGACTGCTCCAATCGCCACGGAGCTCGCGTCTGTACGCAATCTGAAAGGGACATGTAGATTGGGCAACTTCAGAATAGGATTATTTAAGCTATTATCAGAAAAACAAGATAATACTTTTTGGAATGCAAATTTTAGGCATTCATTGCTTACAATTTTCTCCGGTTTATCTGCAGTGATTATACTTCTCAGATGTAGGCTTATGAGGTTTCTGCCTACTATAGGGTTTGTCATAGTTAGCCGATGCTACAAAATTTATGTCAGTAGCTTCACTGGCAAAACAATGTTTGTTGGCTGTGTAATAAGCCGAACCACGTCTCTCAATCTCATCTACACTAGTGCATTCATTCTCCTGCAAAAATTTTGAAAATGCTGATGGGATGGATGAAATGACTTTATCTCTGATGATCAGATCTTCTAATCTTTGATAGTTTTTATCAATTTTAGCTGCTGAAGTCCATTTGGTAAATATATCTCGGACTAAGCAGAGGTAGTCAGAGAACGTTTGAGTCGGTTTTGGGCTCAACTTGCTGAATTGTTCTCTGTAACCTGCCTCATCTAACATAAAATGTGCCATAATCTTTGATTTTAGATAATGGTAATCTTTTCTGAGGTCTTTGGGGATAGTCTCAATGACTTTAAGAGGCTCCCCTGATAAACTCCTCATATAAATAATATTCCATTCAGACAGTGGAATCTGGTAATGGTCCATTAAAGTCTCAAAATTTTGGGTAAAGGCTGCGATGCAGTCACCCGAGGTATAATTACGTACGATACCTTGGTATTTCTTGTACTGGTTTTCTTTCTCCAGTCTCTCAGATTTCTTAGACTCTTTAGTTGATGGCAGTCTCAGTATCAAGTTGTTTCATCTTTAACTGCACCTTCCAGTTCTTCTCTCGTTACTCTGAGCTGCATATTCTGCCCTCTTTAATTCTGTTTCTCTTTCCATTTCTGCCTGCTTTAATGCTCTTTCAGCTGCTCTTTCTTCACGCTCGTGGTATTCAGAGTATTTCTTCTCACTCCACTTCGTTAACTCATCACCTGTTAACTGTAACTTTAACCCCATATCGATGAAATCATTTAATGAAGACATGATGGAAAATGCCAATGAAATACCAGCCACACAATTGTTACAAGTGGTTAGTAAAGTAGACAATTTACAATTGTGTTCTATTGACAATACGTGCCTAAATTTGCATCCTAAAGTATATGAAAAGAAAAATATACTCAAGTGCACCGGATGCGGTGAAGAACGGTTGGAAATCGGGCTAGGAACTGTAGGGTCGCTACTTCAAACACAAATGACCTCTACGGGCAAGGGTTTCAGATGGCACAGAAAACCTGCTTTGTTTTTGGAGGAAATAAATTAGCGTCTATTTGATGTGGTGTGCCTGCTTGTCACTAAGTTTTGATTAGGTTTGTATGGCGTTGAGTGTAATTGTAGGTCGTAACTTTGTCAGTCAACAATTTTTTTTTCAAAACACAAGTCACTTTCTTTCCAAAACTTTCTGCTTTCCACAACTCAATTCACAAAGACAATCTAAATATATCTCAACACGCTACAACATTGATGACACATCACTTACATTAAGATGACATTCAGTAAGGACATAGACATCAAGTTTACAAGATGGCGACAAGGTCACAATGGCGACAAGTTTACAATGTCGACAAGGTCAAAACGGTGACAAGTTCAACAATCACTGATGTTTTACACGTCACTGATGTTTACACGTACGTTTACAAGATCAAACAATATGTATGCACTGTACGTTCACAACTAGTCTCCATGTTTAAACAATGTAATAATATCTATCAAAATGAGCCTTCCACGATCACATTTACATGTACAATAAAGTTGGACAAAATTCTAAGTTCACAACTCTAAGTTTAAATGTTAAATTATCTAAACTACGTTCATTTCAAAGCCGGATGAATGCCACCACGTCCACACATGTCAGGGTCTTAAACCTGGCTCGTTTTTCCTAACACATGTGAGACAGTACAAATACAACGTGATTTGACTTGAGACTCAACGACACAACGTTCAATGGATTTATTTACAGATCAAATACCATACGATGATCATTACAAGATATATGTTATACTTCAATACACTTACATACACAATACAGCTCACAGTCTATCTCTCAAGATGAACAGACACTCGACTTTCGGGCACAGAAACCACACAACGCCTTTCTCTCATCATACGTCCAGTCGAGTCCACGTCCCAGAGCTGTCTGTCTATCGCTCGCAACGTGCCTCCCCATCTGAAGTGGCTTCACGAGGCATGCGTGCGTCTTGCTTCGTCCTTGCCTGACCGCTGGCCGTCTCGTCAGCCAGCAACCTTGCAGGCAGGTAACTACTACTCGCCTGGCGGGCGTAACGAAGTTACGGCATCCCGGCTGGGGACTAAGTCGCCTGGCGGGCGTAACGATGTCACTGCATCGCTGCACTACTCTAGACTCTGACACAGTGCATCCATCAGGTGGCTTGCTGTTCAGCAGAGAGAGAGCCCAAGCTTGTGGGATAAAACGGTGCAATTAAGTCAGTTCCCTTGCCTTTCACATTTTTGTTAAATTGTGATTTATATTCTGCATTTCTCAGGAAGACGCACAAACTGATGACTCAGCTGTACCAGCTGGTGACAATGATGACAGCAGAGATGTAGAAGAACATAAAAAGACCAAAGATTTAGAAGATAAAAAGGACGATGAAAAAGAAAATATGTTGAACAAGGATGTTGTGGATGATGTTGTGGATGATCTTTTGAACATAGCTGCTACATTGGATAAAGCTTCAAACAAAAATGATGAAAGTGTATATGGTGAAAGCAATGATGATGATGATGATGAAGATAAAGCAAACACTGAAGGTAAGCAGTAACTCTTGTATAGATTTGTCTTCAAAATGAAACCTTTGTTGATAAACAGCTGTATTGTATAGCTACAAAAAAAGATATTGGATAAGCAAAAACAGTTTACTTTGTATACAGTACATTTAAAGGTAGTCCTTTAGCAGATACTGTCATTTGAATGTGAAGTGTTAGGCCTTCACATATTCTAGGCTACGACATGTGAGTAGGATGACGAGTTTCCTACCTTGTCTCTTTTCCTTTTCAGAACAATTCTAAAATATTAACTACATATATAAAGGTTAAAAAAAAGCCCACTTCTAAATTTCTGGCTATACTTTATGTAAATTGTATGTTTCTGACTCTTACACAAGTTCAGTATATTTTCTGATTATTTTAATTTTGTATATTTCTTACTAAATAAAAGGTTTACATTTTTCATTTTCATTATATGTAAATTCTATGCATTTCTTTACCTCTGAGCGCCAAACAATATTTGTAAATTTATTTCTCATACTATAGAAATAATAATAATGAGAGAGATTAAAGATAAACCAAGAATATGAGCTGGAAGTTATAACATAAACACAATATTAATAACTGAACATGCGAAAGATCTGCAGAATCTGTAATAGAGAGTGCAAAAAGAGGTCTTTATTTGAATATCATGAAAACAAAAACACTTGTTATATCAGAGATAAAGATAGTATCAGAATGCGATATTTGATAAGGACATGCAGAAATATCATCAATGGAATTGATCCAGAACAGCAGAGACCAAGAGCTGTGGAGAGACACAAACACCTTGTCATTTGGCAGGGCACATGATGATGATGCTATTTAAATGGCCACGCCCAGGAAGGCTAAACCAGTCAACAAACGCCCGCAGAAATCGAATATGTCGGCCTAAGGGTGCAAATAAACTTGCACAATGCAAAAACGTCCGAGTGAGAGTGGAATGTCCTTCAAAGCACCCGGGAAGGTTAACCCAGTCAACAAACATCCACAGAAGGCGGATGTGTTGGTCTAAGGGCGCAAATAAACTTTGCACAATGTAATTGACATCTGAAAAACACTCCGGATGAACGCAGCAGAAGAAGAAATGGCCACAAGGATACCCCAATTTACATTGTGGTATATATTTCTGACTAGATATAAAATATGTACATTTCTAACTATAAATGAGTTCTTTGTATTTCTGACTAGATATAAAATATGTACATTTCTAACTAATAAATAAGTTCCTTTGTATTTCTGACTAGATATAAATACTTACATTTCTAACTATAAATAAGTTCTTTGTATTTCTGACTAGATATAAAATATGTACATTTCTAACTATAAATAAGTTCTTTGTATTCTGACTAGACATAAAATATGTACATTTCTAACTATAATAAGTATTTGTATTTCTGACTAGATATAAAATATGTACATTTCTAACTATAAATAAGTTCTTTGTATTTCTGACTAGATATAAAATATTTACATTTCTAACTATAATTAAGTTCTTTGTATTTCAGTCTATATGTATGTTCTATACATTTTTGGGAGAAAGAGAGAGAGAATGACTGACTGACTGATGAATATTCATAGCCAACAATGACAGCTGTGTAATCTATAGAATATGGATCTGGAATCATATGCTTAATATGCCTTAATAGGCATGTAAAAGAGATATTTCCTTATTTTACTTACATTTTTCTTTGGCGCTTGGTCGCTTTGAACTCAAGCATAGACCATACACACTACTTCTAGTAACCTTCATCTTTGTCCCGGGACATGTGGGAGTTGAGGGAAATGATCGAGCTGATAAACTGGCTGGCTCTGAACCCCCTGCAGATGACCAGCCCATGGATCGTGCCAATGTTATTAACGTCCTTAAAGACATGTCGAGAACAGAAGACTTTGAGTCAGTGAATCCACATCGCTGTCCAGGATGAAAGACTTGGGAGTAAGAATTGGCATGGCCAGACACGAGAGGTACATCGGGAAAACGAGGTGCCTCGTTAACCAACACAGAACTGGCACTATTAGCCACCGAACGCTGATGCTTATACTGGGGGGAAGATCTGAGCACCTATGGACCTGTCCAGAGTGCAGTGAAGATACCCCAACTGATAACTGATACTTCTAGTAGTGCTGAATTTTTGCCTGTGGATTAGCGTTCTCTATTAAAAGTGTCCCATCAGGCAAACCCACTCTGATTTCAGAGGTACTTGTAATTAACACCCCTAAGTCAAGAATGCTAGGTCAACATTTTAATCCAACTGTTCGATGTAGGGGCTGAACCCCTTACCTCAGCATCAGTACACCGGATGTTTAAGAATACGCGTTCTTATCCATTCGGCCATGATGTCCTACTTACTTAATTTTATTCTATTAAATGACTTCACCAAATCACTGGAGGCCCAATTAACCGACACTCTATAATATTACCAACTTCATAGTAACCATACTATTATTCAAAAATGTATTCCCTTAGTGAATTTAAACAAACACGCCATAAACGACATATTGCACACTTCCCCTGCATCTCATCAGGTGCATACTGGGGTGTTATATATCATATGAAGTGAATAAATTATTCATACCTTGGTTGAAATACTAAGTGCATAGTCACTGATATTGTTATCCCCCCATATTCGAACAATATGCACTCAGTATTTCAGCCAAAGCATTATTCATTTATTCATTTCCCATGATGTATAACTCTTCAGTTTGCACCTGACAAGATGCAGCAAATATACCAGGCAAGAAATTGTGCAACACACTCTTATTACTCATACTCAGTAATGAGTAACAACACACTAAAGTCTGTTACCTACCCTCAGATTGTTGCTAATCCACATTTGTTATTAAGTATAGAGTAATGAGAAACTTAAGCTTGCATTCCGGGCCAGATTTCTTGGTTTCATTACCTTGTCTGTAAGTTCTTTCTTGTAACTTTGGCGTTGTCTACCCATTGTTTTCTTGGCTATCTATATCTGTTGTATTGGTTGTATTCTATTATTGGTAGTTGACAGGCACAAAAGTTGCTCACAGTGAAGTTATTGATAATGTGTATGACTGTTACGCCTGATGTTGGTACATGATTGATTTTCAGAAGACCTGGAGGAAGACTTCTGGGACATTGAAGATAATTTTGATGATGATAACTATCATCATCATATCTATAAATGGGAGAGAGATCGGTTTGATACAACAGGTCTATATTTACCTGTGTTTTATGCTTGTGTCTGTATTTAAAGCTAACAGTTTTGTAGTTACACTGGTGATTATCACTTATGAAATAAAGTTAAAGAAACCAACATTAATTTTTTGATGAAAATATTTTTTAAAAGAAGGAAAAGTTCATATTTTAACGCCATAAAATCTGTATTTTTCACTTTATATATATATAAAGTGAAAAATAAAGCACTTTAGTGAAAATTACATTATCTTTTACAAATTAATTGCGTAACAAATTATTTGTGTAAATTATAGTTTATGAACAATGTCTGAGGCTGGTGGTAACAATAAGTATATGTTTGTTCAGACTAACTTGCATAAACTACCATTGTAGTCCCCTATAACAATGATTAATATGTGCATCTTACCTCTATCTTTGCTTTGTTAAAACTGAAACAAAACATGCCTGTTCATTTGTTTTCTTCGTTACTATTGCTTGAGCATGAAGCTTGACAGCATGTAGTTTATGATGTATGTTTAAATAATGATAATGATTTTTTCATATATTTACAACCTTGAATTATGAATGCTTTACTGTTGAACTAGGCTAACATGCCACATATATTATGTATCTCGCTTTAAAAACAAAAGTATTGATTCTTGGCATGGATGGTGTAATTTGTTTAGTGAGTTTAACTCAGGCAGCTGTGACCTTAAAATATAGCTATCTGTTCAAAAAGGGGTTAAATAATAAATGGAATAAAAGTAGTTAAAAACAACTGTGATGGATGGGTTGAAGTATCAACAGAAGAAGTTAAAGAAATTAACCATCACTAAGTTCCTTATTGTAGTGTAAAAAAGTTGAAGATTCTTTTTCTACAAAGCCATGTTTTTAAAGGATTTAACATTGTAAATTTCTTTCTTTCTTTTTTGTCTCCATACTTTTCTTATACTCTGTAGATTGCAGTCATTGTAGGTTATATATCAGTTATTTGTAGTTTGCTTAGGACATGCTTTGTTCATCAGCGCTTTCTTGTTTGAACTTTTAAAATAAAATAATAATTAGTGCAGTATTTTGGTGACCTGTGACTTCTCATATCTGGCAAAAATTAATAAAGAGATGATGTTAGATTATTAGAACAGCAGGGTGGCCGATGATTAAGTAGACCAGCCTCACACATCATAGAACACATATACATATTTATGTAAAGAACAGTTCCTGGTAAGGCAATCAATTTTTATCTAAAGAAGATGAAATTAAAATCTTAGTCTGTACACTACTTAATGAATACTTTGGAAAGGAGTTTTTATTCCTCAGCCTAGAAAAATTGTTCATACAGACTCATCAGTGTATCATTATGATGTATTGATAGTTGTTTGTTTTTTTTAGTTTATAGATTAAGTGTGAACCATGTTTTTTTTTTTTAAATTTTATAGATGTGCGTGAACCATGATATTTTTAGTTTATAGATTAAGAATGAACCACTAAAGAACTTATGTTGGTTTAGTAAATAACTGTGTGGGATAATTATCAACTACTGTCATACAGTAGCTCAGTCATATCTGACTAAGACTTGACTGCTGGATTATTTATCACTGGAGAACATATGTTGGTTAGTAAATAACGTGTGGGATATTTACCAAACCAGTGAACAATCTGTGGTTTATAAAACATAACATAAATTATTTTAAACTTTAACAATGTATGGTTTCTTTTGTAAGGTATTTTCACATCACTGATTGATGCACTAAGAGGTGCGTAGACTTTTTTTTTGCTTTCATTTTTCTCTTTTTGAAAATCAGAGCCATTCTGACCACAAGCTTTCTACACAGATTGCATCCTACTTGTGCTGTTTGCAAGCATTTATTTTCATGTTTCTTTCTTGTCTTCTTTAAATGGTTCTGTACCCAGCAACTAAGTATATGTTTATTGATTCCTCTTAAAGATTATATACAGTTCCTTCTTCTTTCTCTCCCAGACACATGTGACTTGACGTTATATGGATTGTAATATTACACCAATAAGGATAAAAAGGTTCCCTTTACACACTGTAAGGCACATTGGGCATAGGTGCTAACCCATATTTGTACAGGCCATTGGACATAGGTGCTACACCCATATTTGTATAGACCATTGGACATAGGTGCTACACCCTTATTTGTATAGACCATTGGACATAGGTGCTACACCCTTATTTGTATAGACCATTGGACATAGGTGCTAGACCCATATTTGTATAGACCATTGGGCACTGAATGGGTGATGGGGTCACGGCCGCGATTCATAAGATATTTTCTGGTGCCCATTTTAGGACAGGTCTGTGGTTTAAAGGGTTACAGATGCAATTCATAATCCTGCATACAGCGTTCAAAACACAGCTGCAGGGGATTTGACAGCAGACCACCTTGTGTTGGTTTTCATACAATGATATGAGTGCCGGTCATTTAGAAAGCAATGGCATGCTACTGAACTAAGAGCCAACTAACTTGCCAAGAAATCGCAAACAGCCAAAAAATGCTGGTGTTGACTGCAACGTGCTGTAAAGGATATGCAACTAACTCACTCATTTTTGGCTGGGTCAACCTGTCAACCCTGATAAGTTTTTACAAATTCATTCGCCCTGATGCAGATCAAATCTATGACCACAGGGCTGGCCGGTGGATGTCTAGCCACTACTCTGCTGCAGCTTTACTATGTGAGTGATAGCCACTACTCTACTGCGTGCTTTACTGCGGCAGTGATAGCCGCTACTTCTACTGCGGCTTTACTGCGTCAGTGATAGCCACTACTCTACTGTGGCTTTACTGCGTCAGTGATAGCCACTACTCTACTGCGGCTTTACTGCGTCAGTGATAGCCACTACTCTACTGCAGGCTTTACTGCGTCAGTGATAGCCATTACTCTACTGCGGCTCTAATATGTGAGTGACAGTCTACAATTGTGCAGGTGGTCACACTGGAGAGTATACGTTTTGAGGGTGAATGGGTTCCATAATATGTTAATTACCCTGGACAGGGAGTGCAGGTAGTGGTCAAACCAAGGCAACAATTCAACAGCCATTACTGGGTCATGCCAGTATTATGATTATATTACGAGGGTAAGTTAATAAGTAAGTCACAAATGGCTGTAGAAAAATAACTACACATGATAACTTGAAACCAGTTTATTTTTGTACATACATTGTCCCTTTATTTCTCAACATAATTTCCACCAACATTGATGCACTTATCCCATCGTTTTATCAGTTCTCCCAAACCAACTGCATAGAAATGTGTGCACTATTTTCTAAAACATGTTTTTACTTCACATTCAACTTCGGAGTCATTTGCAAAATGTTTCCCACCAAGGTGGGTTGTCAATGTTTATGCTGACAAATGTTTGTCCTGTAAAGTGGTGCATAGCTGGGTAGCAAAAGTTACGAGGGCAAGTCAGTAAGTAAGTCACACAGTTCTGTGGGATGGCCAGTAAATTAAAACAAAGCACGCAGTTCTATGCAGTCGGTTTGGGAGGACTGATAAAACGATAGGATAAGTGCATCAATGTTGGTGGAAATTATCTTGAGAAATAAAGGGACAATGTAAGCATAAAAATAAACTGGTTTCAAGTTGTTATCATGTGTAGTTATTTTTCTACAGCCATTTGTGACTTACTTATTAACTTACCCTCATATTTACAGTAACAGATCGGTGCCATGCGGACAATTCTTAGGTCAGGGGCTTATTGCCAGAGGGCATGCAGAACTTAGAACAGAGTAAAGAATTTGCAGTCACAATATCCAGCAAGGGGTTGGATTTGGAGGCACTAACTGATAATGCCAAAGTCACTATACTACCGGACTCAGTGACACAGAAGGTAAAAAACAGATGACTATGGTAAACATAGGTGCCTTTTATTACTGCAAGAAACCTAGGATACGTTTATGAATATAAATAATGTAATGGACAAACATGAGTCTGTGACAATGACAGGTTGGGTATCTTCTAGAGCAGTGGTTCGCAACCGTGGGTAATTCCCTCTCCCCCCCCCCCCCCCCCCCCCCCCCCCCCCCGGTACCTTATCAAGTCTGTAGGTCAATTATAAGCTGAGATATTAATTTTTGTATGTCAGTTTATTATTTAACATTGACATATTGGGGAATGGTCAAAATCCCATTTGGAAAAGTGTGACCACAAAACACGTAAGCTAAGGGCAGATAACTGCTCGTTTTTTTTTTGCTAAGGGAGATAACTCAGGTTATTTTGAGAGCCACCGTTAGAACGCAAAATTAAAATGAAAACCTTAAACTCCCTCTTCCTCCTGCCTCTTCCTCCACTCCAACCCCTCCTCCGCCTACTCCTTCTCATTCTTTCTCCTCCTCCTTCCTCCTAAAGCCATTTTAATAATATGGCACATTTTTGCAAATATGCACCACGACTGTCATGCAATAATAAAAATTGTGAATAATGTAATAAGCCTTAGGATTTATGGTGACTTTCAACTTTTATAAAATTCCAAATCATGCACTTTAGAAAAAGTAAATAACAAAACCATGAGTTATTTAGTCTGCATATTTGTTAGTTGCATGTCCTTCACTGGACGTAGCAGTCAACTGCAGCATTTTTGGCTGTTCGTGACTCCTAGGCAAATCTTATAGTCAGTAGTTTGCCATTGCTTTCTGAATGACTGGCACCCATACCTTTTTCCAAAAAAAACCCAGCACCGCTGTGTTTTGACCCTGGGTATACAGGATTACGAATCGTGTCTGTAACCCCTTCGCCACGGAGAATGTTAGTCTGCATATACAAAAATATTATTCTGAGTTATATTAATTGAGTAATTGTTATTAATCAACTACATTATTAAAGCCAGCTCATTGGCAAAGAGGTAATGGACGCAGTTCGTAACCCCGCATACCCGCATTCAAAACACAGCTGTGGGCGATTTGGCAGCAGACTGCCTTGCGTTGGTTTTTTTTAAAAAAATGGTATGGGGGGCCGGTCATTCAGAAAGCAATGACAAACTATTGAATATAAACTTGCCAAGAGTTCACAACAGCAAAATATGCTGGTGTTGACTGTGACATCCTGTAAAGGATATGCAACTAACTAACATTATTAAATCTTTCATGGATTCAAATCATATGATATTAATAAAATAGTGACACCATCTGTTCTGTTTCCTTGTCCCATGGATATCAATATATATATGTATATATATATATATATATATATATATATATATATATATATATATATATATATATATATATATATATATAAATATATATATATATATATATATATATATATATATATATGCACATACCACATCATGCTGTGATAACGTCAGTCCGCTTGCCCTGTCTACGGCCCTACCAGCACGCGGTAAATATGAGTTAAGTCGTGATGAAAAGTTACCCAAACATAAACGTTCCCGACCGTGTAGCGTGATGGAAAATTAAACAAAATTACTAAAATGGATGTAAAATGCAAAACTGCATTCATTGGCATTAACATCTTTGTGAATGTTCCATAAGAATATAAAATAGTCATCGCTGGAGTATGACAAGAAAGCGGCTATTTCCCGCCATTGAAATATCACATCATTGTTGACCATAGCATGCGATCTTCATCATTTTAGTGTGGCATATGCCTTCCGACTTTAATAGTCCAAAATAACACAATTTATATAAAAATGGATGGTTGATTTAATAATACATCTAAGATGGTGTTTCCACCTTGTCGTGGTGGGGGAGCTTGAGTTTCTCAATGACCCTGAGAGCTATGCCGGCGGTAGCGTAGCTGCCAGCAGGGCCTCCCAAGCCGGACAGGTCAAAGGGTAGAGAACAGACAAAGAAAAACACCCTGGTCCTCCAGGTTGGGGGTTGAAGCATGGGGTTAACATTCCCACCTTTGTAAAAACCTTTCTTTGTTACGAAACAAATACATGAGCCTCGATATCGGACGACTTATCTGGACAACGACCTTGGAACGTTAAAGGACTTTTGAGATTTGGAACATGGAATGTACGGACACTATATCGAGCTGGAGCGGCCGAAGAACTAACTCGGGAGCTGGTTGAATATCAAATGGATATCACAGCAATTCAAGAAATAAGGTGGCCAGGAGAGGGTACTTTAGAGCAAAATGGAATGATTATAATATATGGAGGAAACACCCAAAATAAACATGAATTAGGAACAGGATTTGTCATCAAAAAAGAGTTATGGGGGAACGTTTTAAACTTTAAAGCTTTTAATGACAGGATTAGTAAATTACGAATAAAAGGTAAATGGAAAAATATAACGATGATTAATGTACATGCACCTACTGAAGAGAAAGAAGATGATATTAAAGAAGACTTTTATAATGATCTGGAAGATGTCATAGAAGAAACCCCCAAACAGGACATCCTGATTGTGCTGGGAGACTTCAATGCAAAAATAGGTAGAGAGCAAACTAATAAAAAAGTGGCCGGTATGGAAAGCCTACATACAACTTCAAATGATAATGGATGGAGAGTCATCAACCTGGCAGAAGCCAAAGGACTGCAGATTAGCAGTACCAGACTACAAAGAAAGGATATACACAAACAAACTTGGAAATCATGTGACAAGAGAACCTATAATCAAATAGATCACATTTTAATTAACGACAGAAATGCATCAAACATACAGCAAGTCAGAAGTTATAGAGGAGCTGAGTGCCACAGTGACCATTTCCTCGTTGGAGCAAAATTTAAAATAAAACTTAAGAGAGCTTTCTATACTAAATTACAAAGATTACACCCAACATATAACAGAGAAAAACTACAAGACATTACAGTCAAAGAGAAATTTACAGATGAAATAAAATGTAAACTTGAAACTTTGCAAAACCCTTTGGAGGAAAGCGTTGACCAAACTTGGTTGAACATCAAGAATACAATTCAATCTACCGCAGAAGAATGTCTCGGTGTGTTAACCACGCATAGAAAGAACAGATGGTTCAATCAAAAATGTGAAGAAGCAGTCACTAGGAAGAAGAATGCCAGACATGTATGGTTAAATGACATCAATAACATCCAAAAGGAAGAGCATTATAGAAATGAATGTAAAGAGGCTACAAAAATAGTCAGACAGCAGAAGCGAGAATATATGAGTAATATAATCAAAGATATGGAAACTAATCACCAGAAAAATGAATCCAGAAAATTTTTTAAAGTACTGAAGTCAATGATACGAGGGCACCAACAAAACACATATGGTTTAAAAGACAAAAATGGGAATATGATAAATACCAATGAGGAAATGTGCAACACATGGAAAGAATATTTTATTGAATTACTAAATTGTGAAGCTCCAAGTAACATTTTCCCACAGGAAGAGGTTCTAACATGCGAACCACAAATTGAAGAACCTACATTTGAAGAAATCCTATATGTAATCACACGACTTAAAAACAATAAGGCAACTGGGACTGATGGAATTGCTGCTGAATTTATAAAGGCAGGTGGCCATGCATTACATCTAAAGCTATACGAACTAATAATAAAAATCTGGAGGACAGAAGAATTACCCCATGACTGGAAAGAGTCATTATTGATACCTATCTTTAAGAAAGGAGACAAGTTCCAATGTGGAAATTATAGAGGAATATTACTACTGTCCACAAGCTATAAGATACTATCCGCAGTATTACTAAATAGACTAAAACCATATTCAGAAGACATATTAGGTGACTACCAGGCGGGTTTTAGACAAAACAGATCAACAATAGATCAGATATTTATCTTACAACAAATAGCCGAGAAACATTGGGAATATAAAAGAGATCTCCATAACATTTTTGTGGATTTTAAAAAGGCTTATGATAGTGTCCATAGGAATAGTCTATGGAATGTTATGCAGGAATTTGGAATACCAAGGAAGTTAATTAACATGACCAAACTATGCATGGAAGATACATATAATATAGTAACATATAAAGGCAGGAAATCAGACCCCTTCCAAATAACATCTGGCTTGAAACAGGGTGATGCACTATCGCCGCTACTCTTCAATCTGGCTCTAGAGAAAATTGTAAGGAAGGTAAAGGAGGAATGTGATATTGGAGGAACATCCAAGCTGCTTGGTTATGCAGATGATATAGATATTATAGGGCAAAGTGAACAAAAGACATTAGAAATATTGACTCACTTAAAGGAAAAAGCCCAACAGATGGGGCTGGTTATCAACCAAGATAAGACAGAATATATGGTAATTTCAAGAGACGGAATGGCTAAAAACTCTGGCCACATACAAATAGATAATATGACCATTACCGGGAAGGTTAACCCGGTCAACAAATGCCCGCAGAAGTCGGATGTGTCGGCCTAACGGCGCAAGAACGCAGCTCTGCTGTAAACAGGCACAACGCAATCACATCCGAAAAAAAACTCCGGATGAACGAAGAAGAAGAAGAAGAAGAAGATATGACCATTAAAAGAACGGAAACATACAAATACCTGGGTACAATCTTCAACTGCTCCAACATCATAAGGGAAGAAATACAAACTAGAATCAACTCTGGAAATAAGATATACTATGCACTACAACATCTACTAAAATCAAAGGCGCTATCTCGTAACACCAAAATCACAATATACAAAACACTGATCAGACCAGTTGTGCTGTATGGCTCTGAAACCTGGAGTACAACGAAAGGAGACGAAGCCTTGTTACAAACCTTTGAGAACAAAATTTTAAGACGCATCTTTGGACCCATTAGGGATACACAAAGTGGAGAGTGGAAAAGAAGAAGTAACAAAGACATTTATGATTTGTTTAAGTCCCCGCTAATCACTGGTATCATGAAGGCTAATAGACTACAATGGCTGGGGCATATAGAAAGAATGGAAGATAATAGGGAAACAAAACTCGCTTACACTCAGGAAATAAATGACCGTAGACCCCGAGGTAGACCAAGAAGGCGGTGGAGAGATAATATACATACAGACCTACAAGCACTTGGAATCAACGACTGGCAAGAGAAGGTCCACCAGAGAGACGAATGGAGACAGATTGTATTTGCAGCAAAGAACCTCAATGGCTCGGAACGCTGAAGAAGAAGAAGAAGAACAAACAAAGACATTTACATAAAACGTGATTTGTGGGTCTACTTATGTCTGAAAATGTCACTCTGTATTTCTGTGTCGGAAGTGAATTTCAGAAACATGAGATGTGCAAAGCGTAAACAGGGGTATGAGAAACTGTATAAAGTAATCGGTCCTTTTTTTTAACGCGATCTTGAAATAATCAGGGAATTTAACATAACAAGTACTCTATATATTCTTAATATCGGGGTACAAGAACAAAAAAGCGAAAATCGCCGTAAAAAACATCTCCGGCAACGTTCGGCAACAGATAAACGTAGTAGCTACTATATACAGTTATGTAGATTATGGGTATAGCAGCCCACCACTATTAACGATTGTTCAAATAATCTTTGCAAATGTGGAATACATTATTTCCATTATATCTTTGCTCACCTCCAAACATGGTGTTACAGTTATCCCCATCAAATGAAAGACACTTATGTTATCAAGACCACTTTTCAGTATTTAAAAAACAGTCAAAAATAGTGCCTGCTATTTAATCTGGTATGTTATTTAACTTAGTTAATTTTATTTCTTGACTCACAATTTGCCAGTCAAAATAATGAAAAGTATAGGGACAATTTTCTGACTGTCATGATTATAAGCATCAGTAGAAATGTAAAGCACTGTACATTCTGCAGGAACATTACATCTTCTTCAATAGAATATGCCACTATGACAGAGTTCACTCTCGCTTTTGTCTTTGTGTTTGCACTAGATAATGTTTTTGGCAATTTCTGAATCAGAGCGTATCATTTTAATCTTTCTGCTGAACAGGATACTGTGTTATAGTTGTGATGATGTGTCGCTGTATTTAAAAGTAGTTCTGCTGTATGTAAAGCTGCTACTGTAGGTAAAGCTGTGCCGCTTTATGTAAAGCAAGGGATCTTTCAGCAACAGAAATACGGGGGCAAGTCAATAAGTAAGTCACACAGTTCTGTGGGATGGCAAGTAAATGTAGTTGGTGTTTTCTACAGGTTTCGTTAGGTGACAAGCAACATCAAACTTTATACTCCTGTTCGTCAGGTGGCACAAGGTGTCTCATGCACATGCGCAGCGAATAAACAAAGTGGCGACTGTATCTAATGGAGTGTACAACCAAAGAGCAACGTGCTGTTGTGCATTTTGTGTGGGCAAAAGGACTGCCTGCAAAGGACATTCATAAGGAAATGCGTCCTGTTTATGCTGACAAATGTTTGTCCCGTAAAGCGGTGCATAGCTGGGTAGAAAAATTTTCTCAAGGACGTAAAATTGTTGATGAAATCCGATCAAGGTTACGCCATCAGCAGGGAGGGTTATGCTGACAGTCTTCTGGGATTGTCAAGTAGTGCTTTTAACCAATATCAAGAAGAAAGGTGACAATGTGAATTCTGAATCGTACTGCGAAGTTCTATCAATGCTTCATTATGCAATTTGAAGAAAACAGCCAGGACTGCTGATTAGAGGCGTGTTGCTTCTTCATGACAATGCCAGACCACATACATTGGCACCTTGCCGTCTTGACAGACGATAGTTTGTGCTCTAAAAAGGCATAATAACTTTTAACTATGGCGGTAGCGAGTGTGACTGATAAGGCCAATTTGCGCTGTAAATGTCCGTTCACAGTGGGTGCATTTGAACACGTGGTCATTTCCACCATCATGCACCATCTTACGTCTCAAACGCTTGGTGTGTGACTTTTCTGCAATAATTTTCTCCTTTGACTTTATTCCATTTCTGATATTTGCCCTCCATGCAACACGTTCAGCGGCGACTTGCTCCCAATGTGCATTATCAATGCCTGTATCAATCATGTCCCGCTTACACACATCTTTGTATCGTAGTAGAGGCCGACCCTGAGATTTCTTACCCATCTGTAATTCACCAAAAAAGATATCCTTTGGTATTCTACCATCATCCATCCTCCTAAGATGTCCTATCCATCTAAGTCTACGAAGACTGAGCATGGAATAAACTGTCACACAACCTGATCTTTCCAATACTTCAGTATTTGTGATTTTGTCTTGCCACTTAATACCAAGAATTCTTCGCAGACACCGCATATGAAAGCTGTTTAAATTGTTCTCTTGGTGTGAGTAAGTTGTCCAGGTTTCACTGCCATAGAGAAGAGTACTAAGGACACAGGCTTGATAGACAAGGACTTTTGTTTGGCAGTAAGCTTCCTGTTCTCCCAGACTCTTTTCTTAACCTGTTCATTGTTGTTGCTGCCTTACCAATCCGGATGTTGATTTCCTGATCTAGGGATAAATTGCTATTTACCACTGATCCTAGATATGTAAAATGGTCTACTATCTCTAGTTCGGCGTCGTCAATAAAGATTGATGGTACCCCATGTGCACCTTGTGACATAATCTGTGTCTTCTTTTTGCTAATTGTTAAACCACATACAGCTCGATTAACTCAGGAGAAAATTAACCAACTAAGGTGGAAAGTTCTGGAACATCCACCTTACAACCCCAGACTTAGCCCCTAGCGATTTCCATCTTTTTGGTCCACTGAAAACCCACCTTGGCAGGAGACATTTCGTGACTGACGCCGAAGTTGAATGTGTAGTGAAAACGTGATTTAGAAAACAGAGCATGCGGTTCTATGTAGCCGGTTTGAGAGGACTGATAAAACGATGGGATAAGTGCATCAGTGTTGGTGGAAATTATATTGAGAAATAAAGGGACAATGTATGTATAAAAATAAACTGGTTTCAAATTATCATATTTAGTTATTTTTCTACTGCCATTTGTGACTTACTTATTGACTTCCCCTCGTGTTTCCATCAACCCTTTTAGTGTGGCATTTACTAAAAACTCTGTCATCTTGCTGGAAGATTTTGCACATCTACAGTTCCTCTGATGCTTGTCTCAGCTCATGTTGTTGTTCAAATGACCTAAACTCGTATTGGAAACTGAAATGTAGCTTTCTGGTCTGCAAACATTGCATTTTGCCTCCTCATCTATACTCCCATTGTGAAAAAAACAGGGTATTTATTTTTCTAGTGGTTTATGGATTTGTTCTTTCTATTTGGCACAGTAATAATCAAGTGCTATGCCAACATGCATGGGTGGGCTTTGTTGACATCTCACAGAGTCCTCAATCTGGTCTGTGTCTGTGTCTCGATTGTGCCATCTAAGTGTTATCTTTTTACCTGCCCCTTGTTTTTATTCCCATTAACTTGGTTTACTAGGTGTCTGTAAATCAGGTAGTCCGCCATTGCTTTCTTTCTTTCCAGTGACCATAGCCATTGTCTCCTTATTTGTCAGCTGCTCTCAGGTTTAATCCACTGCTTGTTCTCATATTTTCATTTTACCCTGGTTGGGAGGCTTTACAGGTACTACACCTTGTCTAAGGGTGTCTCATTGTCTAGCAGAGGGAAGAAGTGCCTTACTCCTCCTTTAATGTGGGATACCTCAATCCACCACCAGTTTTTGTATAATGAGTATTCCTGAATTTCTGTAAATTAAAGAATTATTTCAAAATACACCAATAATACAAGCATATTTAAAGAGTCCACCAAGCTGGAAGTAAAATAAGGCTATCAGTAACATGGCATGAGAGTTTCCCTAATGGTGTCATCCTGTTCAGAAAGTGTTTTCAACATTGATTGGAGCATGGTGCAACTATGTTTTAATCTTTTTCCTTTACACAGAGCCTGCTACAGCATATATTTTTGATGTTGTGGAAGTTATTCACAAACACCAAACTTAAAAAAGCTTGGAATGCTTGATTAAGTTATATTTAGTTTAGTTTAGTTTAGTCGTTGGATCAACATCACGGTACACGGTTTAACCCATAAGTGCTCCGTTTTCCTCCTAACTCAAACCTGAGTCTGGAGAAACTCAGCTCAATGCACGAACTCCGTTGCATCGGCGAGGATCCTGAAATACTTTAGATAGCTTTTTAACTCGAAATTTTGCCCGGGCAGCGCCGTTAGGCTACTCTTTTTCGATTTCCAACTACCAAGAGATTTTTTACGTGCACAGCAATACACACGGGCGTCCGATCTCACTACCCAGAGACCAGGGGAAATTTTATTACTGGAAGTCCAGGTGGATTTTTTAAATAAATCCTGGTCCTCACTCGAGGCGGACACCATACATCGAGACCACAAGTTATATTGCTTCTTGCTATTTGTCTCATTTGCCATGATACTTTTAGAAATGACAAATTATATCCCAAAACAGAACGTATATTTTACGTTCAATAGCTTGTCACTGAGTTTGAATGTTAATTTGCGTTTAACAATTAAATTTTTTTTTCTGGCAAAAGTGTTGTCACGTAGAGCTTTTATTTGTTGTTTTAACTGCAAGATGTAAGAAATCAGTTATTAGCCTCACAGTTATATTTATAATTTATTTTTCTATGCTTTCATACAGCATAAACACCATTCCTTTCAAAAGTACATGTTATTTCAGACAACTGCCTAACAGGTGATAGTTATTGTTCTTGTGGGAAAATTATGGAAAAACAGAGTTACCTAGAAGGAAGCTGCTAACACGCTTGAGTGCCGGCCCTTTGGTCAAGGATTCAAATTTGTAAAATGTCAAAGGTCAACACAGCCTAAAATTGATACCAGGAAATGTCTTGGGCAGTAAAGGCAGCTGGCATTATGTTGTCCACATGACCCTTTCAATGCTGATTGGTCAATTCAAATATGGCGCTGGCAGCATATGCCTAGAGTGTCTCAAGTC